>JAQIXG010006704.1:0-10055 GCA_034700105.1 Oconnorella tubifera
ACGACAGCGTAAACTTGCAGATTTTTTTAAAATCGAATCTGAATGTGAATGTGAATGTAAACTGGAATACACGACGTCAAAATAGGTCATGAAAATAAACAAATAAATAAAATGTAAATAAATAAACTATTAAAAATAGGTAAAAATAAATCATTACTAATTTGCTGTTATATTAAATTTTTTGAATGTAAACTACACCGATAGTGAAAATAGATTAATATATAATTCTAGCGAAATCGTTGCGAAATAAAGTAATAATACCCAATTAAATAGTCGTAAATATATAAGCAACATACAACATTTGAGAAAAAAGTAAATATTGCATAAATGTGACCTTGCCGCATGTATTTTATACAAGGACCTGTGCTTGTATACCTTTGTAAGCACTTAGAATATTCCTAGACCAGTTTTATGTATATCAATGCATGGAAGTGAACACAACACGAGGATATTAAGCTACGTGGCCGTATCATCATTGATTTTGTCTTGTATTGACTGAACATTGGCATCGATTAATTATTTCATTATCTGTAAATAAATATCATTTTAATTCGTTGTCATTAGATAGTTAAAATAACCTGTAAAATTAATGAACAAAAATAAAATAAAATTTTTGCCATTATAAACAATTTCACACTTAGAAGAATTCATTTTAATGAATAAGAAGATTAATTTTATTATTTAGGTACTGACCATTCATATATGATATTAAAGAATCTATAAAATGATTACGCAAGAAATGGATCACTCTTATTCAACTGAACGAGAGAAAGTTCAGAAAACGGACCATTCGTACTTTACCATCGCTCGTAAGACCCCTGCAGTGGTTCTCAGAAAAGCTCAGCTGCAAAAACTCGACCAATCACAGAAGAGGTCAGAGTGCAAAGCTGGTCCCTCTGTTAATAAGGATCATTCTTACACAAGGGTTGAGATTGGAGCGTTAGATGAAAGTAAGTTAACATCTTATTGAATTATGATATTGTCGTAATATAAGTATTTATATCACAAGTTATTATTATTTTATTATTATTTTTATCTAGAATAAGGATTGAATCAAGCTTTGTAAGCCTCAATTTTGCTCAATTTTAATACTCAATTTTGTACTGATTTGAGAGTAAGCTTTTCTAAACTGATGATAATTAATCATTTATGCAATCAAGCAAACAGTTTTTTCTGATGCAGTGCTTTGATAGTTTTTTTGTATTGCAATATACTGCCTTCAATATATTAAATGTTTTTTTTATTTAGATTCAATAAGTGAACTGATGGATATCAAGTCTGAAATACCAGATGATGTCAATATTGTTTCCTGTAATCAACAATATAAGTCACTCGGTACTCTTTCTCTGCTGCCTGCGTCTGATCCCTCTGCTCCTTACTTTAAAACTGATTCTACGTCATTTACTTCATCAAATCTGACATTTTCTACTTCTCAAACTCCATCTGTTGGCTTTAATAATGTAACCAATTCAATATGTGCTGATGATAAACCATTGGGCATTTATAGTGGCGTTAAATTTGGCACAGAGTATGTTGAATCTAGCACAGATAATGCTATCACGGTTGATTCTCATTGGTCAGAATGTGTCACGTCTAAATCCCGCCAGGTATCCTGGATCGAAGCGCTTGATAGGCCAGAAATGATGTCATGCTCTCAAAAAATCACTACATCCGATCCTGATTGGTCAGAAGGCTCTCAGAGATCCTCGTCTGATTGGTCGGTCATTGCGACCGCTAGACGCGATCCGAGTTGCATGAGAGAGGACGAGGGAGAGTGTGAGAGTGAGGAGGAAGAGGAGAAATTTGAAGTTGGAGAAAATTTTAAGGAGAATTTATCTCAAGATTTGTGTTTAATGGGGGGTGATGCAACTTCAATACAATCTCCTCAATGCGTTGTATCAGACAATTTGACTCTTATATATTCCAGTCCATCAGTGGCTATTGAAAATTTCTCCCTTTGTAATGTGGCTGTTGAATTTTCTTCCCTTTGCAAATCTGTTGATTCTTATAACTTTAATGTTTCTAATTCCATTGAAAAAAAGAAAAATTCTCATGATCCTGAATCTAGTAACTCTCATTTGTTTACAAATTTTGATCCTAGCCTAAATAGGCTTAGTGTATTAACATGTGGTTTATCTGCTGGTTTAATGTCTGGTTTATCTACCAGCTATATCTGTAATCAGAGTGAAGTTTCTGGTGTGAACACAGAACTGGATGATATAGACAGTCTAATCAGTGATATAGACTTAGATCATACGTATGAAGTAAGACTGACTGCTAAACTAAGACGTAGAGCTAAAGAAAAAAATGTAGAGCAAAATTGTACAAATGAACAAGCTTCAGAAAAGTTAAAAATTGGAATTGATTTGGACTCTAACTTTTTAGGCCATATAACGTGTGATAAACATACTTCTGTCTCTGAGAGAAACTGTGATTCAATTTACGATATTGATGATAATATAAATTGTACGCCAATGCAAGAATGTTCACAAGAAATAGAACATATACTCGTTCATTCTAAAGAATGTACAAATATTCAAAACAGTCCAACAGTGTGTTCATCATCTTATAGAATCGATTGTAAGAAAGGTAGGGAAGATAAAAACATTCGGCATGCTGCGAACCTTCTAAACGATCATACATATCTAAATCATAATATGCTTCTTGATTTACATTTAGCTAATAAGAAGTGTAATAAAAATATTAGCTGCATGCATGATTGTAATTGTTCACGACAAATTGAGTGCGGTTTTAATAATGTAACTGGCCGTTCAAATTCATATCCTCGTAGTGGTACAAATTGTGCATCTGCCAATTTGCTACGATCTTTAGTTGATCACGCATATTTAAGTGGAAGTTTCGCAAGCGCGCAGGTTAATTCCATGGGAGCGGATTCAGACAGAAAATCTGAAAGTGATAATTTACCTGGGGACCAATCAAATAAAGAGGAATTCTTTTGTGAGAGTTTGGAGAACCAATTGAGAAGACAGACGAAGTTTAGTGGAATAAATGAACATACTAGATTGAATACATTAGATGATCATTGCTACCTGAATCGAAGATCTTTAAATATCGCAACAAATTTTGATAGCATAGATTTTCCTGCTATAAATAGTATGGATATTGAATTTTCGAATGTTAATTGTACAGATATGAAATCATTTTGCCCAGAATTTGACGCTAAGGAACATGACAGTGTTCCAGAGTGTTCAAAGAGGATTGGTGAGTTTGATCAACTTACCAAGTCACCATTAATTAGAATTTTACCGGTAAGATCTTTGGCAAGATCATCTTCAAACTCACCTCCGATTAGGTCTGATGATCATACTTACTTAAAAGGAAGGGAAGGCATCAGACATAGGAAGAAATTGAGTTTGAGAGGAAATAAAGTTATCGCCGAGTCATTATCTTTAACAGAAGGCTTACGAAAATCAAGTCTTGTTAATGAGAAGGATTGTAGACAGTTTTCTATTGCTGATCAGAATTTCCGGGGCAATTCTATTGGACAACAAGAGGCTTCACGTTTGGAGGATCAAACTGATGGAAAATTCTCTATTGGGCAAGAAAAAGTTACCATTAACGTAGGAAACTCTGGGAAAAAATGTTGCTTTGAAGATGGCATGAAGATGGAAGGATTATCAGAAGTGGCAAACGGGTTAAAGACATCTAGCCAAAGTGTTAAAAACAGTGTGCCCAAGTGTGAGGATCAATTGGGAGATCATTCTTACTACGCAGTTATTAGAACATCAGCACGGCTTCAGCCTGTAGTTAATACAATAGCGGGATAGAAATGTACATTTTTGGTTTAGTTTCTCACTGCCATTTTAATGAGTTTTTCATGTACTTATACTTATATGAAAAATAATTAAATTCATAATATTATACACTCTGTTACTAAATTCTGCCTTTCTGTCTATTGATACTGAAGTGAATTTGTCAAGAATAATGAGAAAGGATCGATTTAAATTTATGGAGTATCGGGCAAACTTTATGCAAAATTATATTATAACAATTTTGATTGAGTATATTAATATTTATTTAAGAATGCGACTATAAACTAATAATATAATCGGATATAATAATACTTCTTATTTTTATTTATATGACTGAACAATAAGAATATATTAGTATTTATATGATTGAAGAATGCTGTGATGCTGTCTACATGAGTGAGCTTCATTTGTCCGAGTAATGGCTTGACATCTAATTGGTGCATATTTAGACTTTGTTAAAATATTCTCTCTGGATATTGCGCTTTAAATTATTTAATTCAGGATAACCAGTTTCATGCAGTAGAAATTTAATTTTTTTATTTAGTTTCAATGAAGATTTGTTATTAAGAGTTCATCTATCTCTTGAAATCTTTGAAGCAGATCTTACCTGTTACATTATTAATACTATTAACTATCTTTATCATATTGTATCATCATTGACTTTATCATTGGTAATTGAATATTAATATTATACAGTATTTTTAAATAATTGCCTGGCATTAAATATTCTTTTTAAATAATCAAACAACTGTGAACTTCTTAGTCTAGTCTGTAGTTAACAATCTGTAGTAATCTTGTCTATTACATCAATGATGCTCTATCATAGTTTTAATATAATACGATAATTATAATTATAAAACGATTCATGTCAACATTGAATAAGCCAATAAATTTATTGATTAAGGTACCCGGTATACATTATAAAACTTTGATAACATTGATAATTTTGATAAACTTTGATAATTTTTACATCCAAAATGTTTTTACTAAATTTGTATTTAGATACTTTAAATTTTAGGGTGAATTTAAAGCTCAATGTTCAAATAAAACAAACATTAAAACAAAAATGCTTCAAAATAATAAATGCCTAAATAAGTTGAAGCCGACTTGTTTAAGTATTACTCAGCATAGTCAGTTTAAGTATTACTAAGTATAGTCAGTTCTTCTTGTTCTCTACGTTCAGTTAATGCAGTTAGAACGCTGCCTAAGTAAGTTTTGAAGTCTGTCTTGAGATCTTCACCGTCATTCTCTAGACTAGTCTTAACTAGCGGCAACTTTGCCACTCCACCAGCTACATAGACAGAAATACAGCAAATAAAATAAGTATGTAAAATATCAAATAATATAAATATTTAGTTTGTTTTGTAGGTAAAAAAACTCAAAGTAATATAAGAAAGAATAGAAACTAAAAAGTGAATATAGTTAGAACATGCTAATTTATAGCCATAATAAATACATAACATCAATAATAAGTATTTACATCAACACAAAAAGAAATAAAATTGTATTGCAAACAATACAATTTTAGAAATAAAAATAAAATTGTATTGTCCACAATTTAAGCACCCTGAAAAAGAATGCAACATGTTATGAAAAATGACGAATGACTAGGTCTCTAAATTATTGCCTTGCTAAATGTGATGGCTCCTGCATTGCATTAAACAAATAAGGAGCTATATCACTCAAATCAATAAAAATATCATTTGAAGCAAAACTAACTTATTGGTTCTCAATAAAAAAATTATCTTTAATAATATAACACTATGTCTGTATATATTTAATGACTTACAGAGATTTGGTCTTTTTCCAGATTCAGTTGATTTACTGTGAGCAAAGACAATGCATTGTCCTTCTCTCATTGTTTGCTGCTCTACATAATAGCTGTACCTAATGTACCAATAATAATAATAAATAGATTTTTAATTTCCAACTAAAACAAAGAGTAATTATTATTTAGTAAGGAATATAATAAAAATGTACCAAGTCTGCAGTTCTTTATTGTGTTCTTTCTCTTTCTCAGGATTACAAACAAGAATAACACCACCTGCCTCTCGAGCCATGGCAGGCCAGCAATTCTCAAATCTATGAAAAATAAAACAACATGATTTGCTCGCTAAAATTTTACAAAAGAATTATGCACTAAAAATGTTAAGAAATAGGCAAAATAATAAGAGTAGACGAGTCTCCTAATTGGCAAGATTCTGTATGGAAGTTTCTTGTTAGTGAGTTTCTCAGTAGATGAAATTACATAATCCCATAACCCAAACATTGTGGCCCATCAAAATAACCCCAACAATTGGTCCCCATCTATAAATTCTTATGCTTAGGTTTGATCTAGGATACAAATTAGGTTTGAAGCTAGGGTTAGTGATAGGGTTATGGTTGTCTAATTAATTGATGTGGCTATGTTGTAAATATATTCTGGGCCGTTTTGTCGAGGTACCCCCAAACTTACTTGTGATCTCCACTGCAGTCCCAAAGTTCCACCTCAGTCTTCACTGTCTTGTTTCCCAGCCTGACATCACTGACTTCAAACTCCACAATACGTACTCCCAGTGTGGGGTTGTAGACCTCCCCTGCTGTGTCTGCAGCGTCTGATAATATGTTGGCAATCACTGTCTTACCACTCTGCAGTGAGAAAGATACAAATTATTTATTTAGGAATGTATCATAGAAATCCAATAGCAAACAGTCAAAATGGCCCCAATAAATCAGCCATCTTAGATTCGGGTTAAAATTCGAGTTACGGTGAGGATTGAAGTGATGGTTAGTGCTAAGGTTAAGGCGCCGTTTTGCCTGGTTCAGGCATTCAGATCGTTCTGTCAGAATAAAAATAGTACAATATATATGCTTATTTTACCAATATAAAACCATAAATTGATACATTTTACAATCCATGGCATCAAAATTGTTTCATTTAAATATATGCTAATAATAAACATACTAAATATGAAGATAGCATGTACAAATTCAATACATACCTCTGTAGGACCTACAATAACAATCTTTGCCTTATACATTTTGCAAGATCTAATAAACTTAAAGATCTAATTACAGTAATATAACTACTGTATCTAACACTAATGGATTAAGTGCTGACAGTAAATGGATTTAGCATAATTGATGTCAATCGTTTGGCAACAAAATATATATGAACTATTATATTATATTTAAACTATATTTAACGCATTTTCCCATTAAACTCCCATTAAATTGGGATTAAACTCGCACTCAGATATTTTGGGTAAAAGTACCAGGCTACTCTAACCGAAATAATATATAACAACAAACTATTCAAATATAATTAATTTAAATGAGTTTTTTTCTCTTTTAATTTACACTTTATACATATTTATTTAAAAATATTTAATTTATTTTGAAATAAATTCATTCGTTTACATAATCACTATAGTAATGTTGTCTACAGCGCTGCCACTTTTTAAAGAGATTTCACCCGGTGTTTTAAAATATTTTACCTGGCTATTCAGCATCAAAATTAATTCTTGGTATCACGCCTTTAGTATTGGTAAATATTTTACCCGTCAAAGAAAAGCCAAGAGAAAAGCACTTAGTTTGTCCTGGTGGGGAATATTTTTTTGACGGTCATATATTTTTTCTCTTGTCATAATTTGTATTAAGACCGGTCAAGACGACTTCAAATAAATCTGCCTCGTCTAATACTTCTTGGGATTAGGGTTGAGATTAGAGTTCGTACTGAAGCTAGCAGTACGATTAAACCACATTGAAGATGCAAAACGAAATGACAAGCTCATTTTTTATGCCTTTTTTCATGCACCAAAAATCTTTATTGCCTAAATAAATATAAATCAACAACACAAACTCATAACAGTGCACAAAATTGTATTAATTTTAAATCACAAATAGAACATATGTACTGGCAAACAATTTTAATCTATTTATTATAAATCTACAGAATAGACCAAAGTATAATTGAATCTAAACTGTCAAACTTGTTCTTATTGAAATAATAAATAATTGTACAAATAAGAAATGATGTTATATTCTTATTATATAAGTAAGTAATTCAAAGCCAAGTCAACTCGACTACTGGAAAACTCGCACAAAATGCAGCTATATCACCAGTAAACGAGTTTTAAAGTAGACGAGTTGAAGCAAAGCTAAGATTTAACTATCATGAACTAATAAATAGTTGAACGCTTATTAAAAATAGCATTGATCACAAAATATTCATCAAATATCAAAGTTGTCATTGTTAAACCAACGCTTTCACTCGTATACTTTTAAACTTGCTACAAATTTACTAAGAAATCAGCTAGTACATACTTATAGGTACTCCTAGATTGTTCAATATTTAATCATACCTAATTATAATCACACATTTTCGATCACGAATCACTGTATACGCAGAAAACAGAAAAAATCGCTAGAATATATACTCCTAAATCAAGATTACAGACCATTTGCTATGCTGAGAAAGTTGGATAAAAAGAAAGACCCTCCAGACAGCCAATTGCCAGTCAATAATAGCATATATAAATATATATATTCCAAATAAAAAATTAAATAACAATCATCACTTTATTTCCGCTTTAAATATTACTACTATCTACTATTTAAATTTCACAACCAATACAATTGTAAGGTTTTTTTACTTTAATGTTCTTGGACTCAAAATGAAATATCATTTCATTATAACCGCAAACTTAACCCCAAACTAATTCACTATAAACTAAAGAAGAATACAATTTTCGCGTTAAAGAAAAACAGCAGCAAATGTTAACAAAAGTATTTTTTCATTTAAGATACATCATATAAAATATTAACCGAGTTTCCCAGCAGGTGAGATATCAAGCGGAGGAGATTACTCGAAGCCAACTGTTATTGCTTGAATTAAATTATAATCCCCACCGTAAAAAAGACGATATAATGTTCCAAATCTATCGTCTAAAAGATAAGTTTTAAAAATACAACAGAAATTTACAATAAAACTAAATGTATTTTTCATTTTTTTACCAAAAATTTGAAAAAACCGACATTTTGCAAAATCCTGTCAAAACTAATTCGCTATCATTAACCAGCATCAGTCCATCGTGTAATAATGAATTAAACTAGAAGTCAATTGGCTGACGAAACGGGCCTGCCAACAAAGGACTGCTGCCATTGGTTGAACTAGATCACATGGCGTATTTGCCGGTCCATTCTTTAGCCAGTTGATTATATCGTACACGATCTGACTTGTACATTTTAGCGATCTCAGGAACAAGCGGATCATCGGGGTTAGGATCGGTTAACATTGAACAGATAGACAGTAACACTGAAGGAAAACACAAATAGGATTGGTTAATATGCAGTAAATGAAAGTATTAAATTGTGGCTAGAATAGATTAACATCAAACAGATAGACAGTAAGAAAAACACTATTTGGACAGGCTAATATGCAATAAAAATAGTTATTAGAGAAATAAAATACACAAAATAAAATAATAAAACCAACAAAACATTTTTTCGCAAGCTTCAATCGTTCTGGAATAACATTAAATATTACTAATATTAAATAATATTAAATCACCACAAAAATGCAAACAAAGATGATGCAAGATGATTCAATAAAATTTTAACATTTACTCAAAGTTTAAGATGATAAAGTTAGTACACAGAAATCAAATTATAATCAAACAACTGAATTTTCGCAAAACATCATTCAAATAAACATACATTCTTCAAAGTAACTGAGTACAAATTTAATACCGGTGAGCAAAATTTATATTTCTACATTAACTTTCTTCAAGCAACAATTACAAAGTACTTCAGTAAATAGTATAAAGTACCTTTGCTGATAGTAAGAGCAGGAGACCATTGTGATCTGAGGATATCAAGACATATACTCCCGTTGCTGTTTATGTTCGGATGGTATATGCGTGTTGTAAATGCTACCTAAAACGAACGAATGCATTAAATGATGAAGTTTAACAATAATTCAAACGTTGATAGCAATTGAAATCAAATGATAATGCCACTTTTAGAATAATATACCACCTGAAGTTCATTACCTAATTGCAACAATGTCTTAATTTTCAAATTGAGCTTTCGCATCTTATACAGCAAAGGTTCTCAACCTTTTTTTGCTAACGACACACTCAACTCAATACATGAAGTTTCGTGACACACCTGTCCTAATTTATCAAGTGAATTATTAATTATATAACAATTGTAACCTTAGAACTTAGAAATTCTAATTATAACATAATTTTACTTCTAATTTCGTTTTTGAAATTTTTAAACTCAAAACGTTTTCATGTT
>JAQIXG010006705.1:0-10054 GCA_034700105.1 Oconnorella tubifera
CAGAAACTATTGAAAGCGACGCCATAAAAATTTAGCTGGTGATATATGGTGTCACTTACCACAACAATGACAGTAAGTGTGATATAATTATGTCACTCTTATTGAATTGTTATGCTACTGTTAATGTACATATTGATAATATATTACTGTTTTACTATTATTAGTGTATTTTTTGAATTTTTGGTTCTTTTTTAAAATAAGTATGTATTAACTGCAAAAAATATCTGATGTATTTTACGAGTTTTTTACTGAAAACATTTTTTTAATGTTAATCTAAATAAACTCATTAAAGTTTAATGTAGAAATATACTGCAAGTATAATTTCATTAGTAGTTACTGAGCAATTCAGTTGAACAGTAAACTATTTTATTTGAAAAGTTGCATATATTCATATTTGTGCGTTATTAATAGTAAGTAGGCAAAAATATTTTATAATTCAATCTATATTATAAGGCTGAAAAATGTATATAGAGATGTGGCTTTGTTTCATGATCGATCGATTTTCATTCGGCAGATGGCGCCACACAGTAATCAACGGAGCGATTTAACATTTATTGAATAGAAATCAACAAATAATTTAAATTATTATTATATTTAATTATATATAATTAAATATATAAATTATAATTTATATATATAAAACATTATATAATATAATATAATTATATTATATTATAATTATATAACATTATAATCAATATATTAATAACAACGTCTGGGGGAAAACCCCCGGGCGAAGCCGGCTACAAAAGCTAGTATTATAATAGATGTAGCTGTCAATTTAAGCATCTTACTAAAGAGTACAGCAAGTTAGAGAAACAGTAAGGTATTCGTGATTCTAACCTGAATCTGTTGTGTTAGAGTCCAGCGCTCTAACCAGTTATGTAACGAACTCAACAATGTTATAATTTATATAGAGGCTAGTGATAAGGTTTCACTCAAAAACAATTTCTCCTGTTACAGTAAGGGTAACAAGTTTATTTTTCTAATCTAAACACAAAATATAACCAAGTCATTTACGATTTAATCTAAAACTTAATTCTAAAAGTTTACCATTGATCCATATTCATCAACATTCACTTACAATAGTTACTCTGGCCTTCTTTAACTCTCTGTTCTCTTCCTCCAAGCTCTTACACTTGTAGCGGTACGTATCTAGCTCCATCCTCAGCACTCTGTTCTCCTGGAGTAAAGACTCCACTCTCTTACTCACTTGCTCTTCCCCTGACTGCTTCGACACGGGGCCACACTCCACTGAGCTAGCGTCACTCTCCAAGTCACTTATACTGTCTGCCATTTTAGATGAACTCATCAGATTCTGTCAAACTATCCTGTACAATATACAGAAATATATTATATATTGTGAATGGGATTTGAGTAGGATTAAGGGATTTACCAATCAATTAGATATATCTGATAACTAATCTATATACTTACACCTTCGCCTACTGAATACCAGAAGCATAACGTAACTTAAACTTTTAAAACATCTCTCCACACACATTATACTAATGTAATACTCATTTAGAACTCTTCAACTTTACAAAAGAATATTCAACACTCAAAAAACTGCACACACAACAAAACACAACTTTGCAAAGTTTCCATTAAACCCTAATCACTAAGCTATCCCTTAGTCACACCCTTTGGTCTTAAGGACTGCTGTTCACGGATGTTCATTGGCAGATGTTTTACATGATTGCGCGTGAAAAGAATGTGCCACTAGTTTTTTCACAAAGTGCATGTAAACTTTTCACGCGTGGAATTAATTATAGTAAGTCTATCATCCAGTATGTTAATTGTTTGAATGCAAGTGACTCGATTAGTTTTAGTTAAACGAGCCTTGATCCAATAAAATGATAGAATGAAATATTGTTTTGCTATGATGGTTAACAAATGTTTGGCAATGTATAGTTTATGATCAATTATTGCGAGTGAATTAGTTTTGACCGATCTGGCAATTCTGCCATAGACGAGTCATGATAAATGCGAGTCAATCATCTGGCATCATCCTCTTTGCTTTATCAAATCAGTTTTCTTTAATAAACGCATCACATGATATTTGACAATAAATTATTTCACTTTATCAAGTTTTTATTACTATAAAATTACTTTTAACCTACAATTACCATACATTTTACCCTACATTTTACCCTACAATTACCTAACCGCTTCCTAAATTCTATCGAAGTATCCCTCCATCCCTTACATTCAGGTTATAACCCAACCACTGCCTGCCTTCCATCCAGTCACTTATACTATATTCAGTCTATAACCCCCCCCCCCACAGTGCCGCCCTCACCTTTTATTTCATATTTTATTCTTTTTTGTTATTTTCTTTAAAACATTCTCATCTATTTCTCTCTCACTCGTGCTCTAGCGGGGGCGTGGCTTAGAGTGTGGGTGAGGCCATCTCCTGGCCGCGGTCTATACTCATGCGAGACAAGGCGGGGCTACAGATTAGAGCGCGTAAACATTGCCATAAAAAAGCACTAGCACGCGTGATTGACACATGTCTGTGGGCTAAGTAGGCGGGTAAGTAAGTCACGGGGGAGGGGTTTGGAGTTATGCTTGGGCGTGGCTAGATATCTGTGAATAATCTGAAGTCAATGTTTCCACATTATTTGTTAAATAATTTCATATTTGGCAACAAAATTTATTAAGTAAACCTTTTTCCAACAAGAGTCAAATTAAGCGAACGCGGCATTACTGGCTTGCTTCATCCACGACCCTCCCTTGCACAACTGGCTTGCTTCATCCACGACCCTCCCTTGCACTACTGGCTTGCTTCATCCACGACCCTCCCCTGATATGGGCCATGATAGCTTTAGCTATCATTTAACAACAAAATGTTTCCTTAGTCGCAATAAATTTTTTTTACTTATAACTATAGCTAAATAGTTCATTGAACTTTTTTCCTAAACAACTTTGCGTGCAATTAGCACTACAATAAAATAACTGTATTTTTTGAAGGGAAGAGGATTCATTTCCATAAACTCCCAGGGCAATGCCACCGGGTTGCGCTAATCTGTATTTTGCAAGGGTGTGGCCTATGGGGCGTTACTTAAACCCCCCTCTTCCCGATATTGTAATTTAAATAATTTCTGACATTTTGTGTAGTTTAATATACCTGTGAACTGAGAAAAAAGTAGATTATTATTAGATCTATGGTTATGATTGGGGTTAAGGCAAAACTTTACCGTAAAAGTATGATCGAAGTTTAAATATCATTCAACGTAACTTGATATATATTATGAATCTATGATACTGAGAGTTCCTAGTGATGTAATTATTGTGTAATACAATTTCTTGTATCAATTGAGAATTGCTGTTGTGAGAAAACACGTAGAGTAGAGATAGAGATGACTGATTGAGCACAGCATCAATGAAGGACGACTGTAATCTCCTAATCTGAGTCTCTTGATCAAAATTATCAACATAATCATTATTATCAATGTTATCAAAACTATTGATCTCCTTTAAACTCTGGATCTTTCTCAGGACTCAATGATAAATTTAAAAAAAGAAAGAAATAACATCATGTCAAGCACACGAATATTTAATTTAACCAGTTTAGATAAAAGATAAATAATTGTAATAAAATAGTTACGAACATTTAAATAATATCAGTCGCTTTTAGTGCCTAGGTGTAAATTATCACAAATTCAATTATATTAATTCATTAATTCACTCATTAATTCATTAATTAATTCATTAATTTATTCATTCATTCATTCATTCTTGAGATGATCTTGACCTTACTGAATTGTCAAGTGGGGACAGTACTTATAATATTAATTTTTATTTTAAATTTTATTAAAAAAGCACATTGAGTTGAGTTTTAATTAAACTCTCAGTATTTCTATGTTAGACGGTATAACAGATTCATTGTAGTTTCTATATATTGACAGTATAACTTTGATTTACGACGAGTTCGGTACAAAACGGGATAGACTACTTTGCAGAAATAGACTTTGCATAAACGGAGTTAATTTTTGTGAGACGCGGTGAAACGGAACCAGAAGTGGTGAAATAGAAAGTCCTTGATTGCTAGTTAATTTTGCCCTGGTTAATTTTCCTATTCAAAATTAAAAATTTCAAAAATTTAATATAAAAAATTGGTGGGGTGTAGGAATGAAATTTCTTTATATATCTTCCCTTGTCATCAAGGCCTTTCTATTTCAGCACTTCCGGTTCCGTTTCACCGCGTTTCGCCGAAATTAAATCCGTTCATGCAAAGTCTATTTCTGCAAATTAGTCCATCCCGTAGTACAAAACTATGCGGTACAAATCGCCTCCAAATCGGTACAGACCAATCTCTAACCATAAACCTTAATTAGATCCTAAATATAACCCAAAATCGTAGTTAGAATTTAATCCTAAACCCAAAACATATTTTGACCCTGAACCCTAATTTATAACCATAAAACAGAATTGGATTGAGGTCACATTCGGTTACGTACATCATGAAGTTTTTGGAATAAAAATGACGACAGATATAAGAAAAGATCAGAAATATAATAAATTAAGTCTCATCTCGAAATTCAAACTACATCGAACACTTTTTCTAAAAAAAATTATGTTTTGCACAGTGTTTCTTTAATTATCGCTCATAAAAATAGCGGTTTTTTAAATAAAACTTAAATTCTCTGAAAATAACCGCAAACTACGTCTGATCTTAATAATCTTAATCATGATTCTACTTACAATCTAAAGTTCTAAACCCAAAATCTAATCCTAAACCATCTCTAACCCTATCTAGGTGCGAAACCGAAGCGGAGCGGAATTGAGTTTGTTCGGAAATAGTATGTACCGAAATCGTTTTGTACTGAATTCTACGTAGACATTTATGTTTATTCCTATTAAGTTGCTAGCAAATATATTTTGTTCAAGTTTTACTTATCACAAACAGTTTTGCTACTAGTCTGCATTGACTACAGTTAGTAATACAGTGAATTTAATTACATCAAAATCTGTGTTATTGAGTTGTTGCTGTAACACAAAGTCAGCTAAAGTATGTCTCGCTGGTGCAAATCATTGATTGCTGTACAGATTGCATTGGTCATCATTGTTGGACTCCATTTCGGTTTGTCCTATAGATTCATTTTGTGTTTTAAGTATTGCAGTATAGAATAATATTTTAGGCGTTGTTTTTTGATGGCCTAGCAACAAAGGTTACATTTTTATCTTCTATAATCTCAATCTTGCTATGAGAAATGACATGCCAAACTAGGTTGAAATTGAAATAAAGTCGTTTAGGAAAAGTAAATTAAAATAGGGCACTTGTGGTCATCATAGGTTACAGACAGCAAATTTGTTATATTATGTTTAATTTCTCATCGCAGGTGAGAAAATAAGTTTCACTAAGTTTTATGAAACAATTTGCTCTTATAGTTTAGCAGTAGGCTGTTGCGGACACACACACACACTCACACACTTAGATATAAACAGACGCGTGTACACATCTGCTAATTATGAAAGTAGAAGTAGCTTAGTTAAATTACTGATTACTAGACAGTATATAAAGAAATTGAATCAAACATTTCTTCTTCAAAATATAGTCTTGGCATTTTTATATCTTCTAAAGATAAAAAGATAGACTTTTTCGTATGAATGTTAATGTACCGGCTATACCTATATGTTAATGTATAATTTGCTGCTGTCTAAATCCTGGTATATTTATGCAGGAGATGCTGTATTATGTTACGTGTGTAACTCTGGTGAGAAATACGACGGCGAGGCTTGTGAGTCTATTCGTAATGACTCCAGTAGTAATCACTTTGTCAAGAACTGTAACGTAGACTTTGCTGATGACAATTTGAACTATGCTCGCTGCAGGGTCATGATTCAAGATGGTACGTACAGTGTGGCTATATGATCTCAAACTTGCTTCGCTTTTTGTACATAATAGATATTATTTAATAATCAAATTTTAAAACAATTTGTGTATCGTTTTTTTACATAGTATTTTTCTGCACAAGATTTTAAGGCACGATTTTATAGAAATTTGTTTATTAAATAACATTGCATAAAAAATTTGTAAGTTAAAAATATTGCTTTATGGTTTAAAGTTTGCTTTAGACTATTTCATACTGATGCTAGATTAACAGCTTAAGTTGCAGTATTAATTGTAAATTATACGTGTAAGATTTTTTGTGTTAAAAATAATATTAAGATAAGATTTTAAATGTGTAAATGTTTGAACGTGCTTGTGCAAACTGAGCATCTTTAAACTGAGCATCTTTAAAATTTAATGAGCAAACTTTAACTTTCTGTATACTGTAAATTAATAGCAGATACTACCTTTTATATTTCTTCTACTATGTATTTATTCTATATTTATTTTATGATGTCAATTTGCATTGCTAGATATTTTGCTAATAAACTCATCTTGTTTGCTAGTAAAAAAAAAAAAAAATATTACGATAATATCTATGGAGACATGGATAATGAAATTTCAAGATGTTTTCAATTTTTTATTTGCTTATAAACCTGTTCACTTTTTACAGGACTTTTGATTCAATTTTATAATTTTATTTTCGTACTTGAATTTTTGTATCTTCTAAGAAAATATGCTAACATAGCATCACTATTTGGTCAAATAATTACAGCCCACATATAGCTTGCATAACGAATCTCAATTTCAATGTTTACAGTATGACTTAATCACATTGGAAAAGCTAGTAGCATGCCAATGGTATTATTACATGCAACATTTTTAGAATATTGACTTTGAAATTATAGTCATGTTTATTTTGAATTTTTATTCAGTGGAAGGAGAGATTCGTACAATTAGATCCTGTGCCACTTGGGACGATCCAAAGAAACCCAATCGCTGCACTGATCGCACAGGCACGTCTAAGATTAAAGTTCATTACTGTGAATGTGAAGGAGACAAGTGCAACCACGCCGCTACTCTCTCTGCTTCTCTTTTCTCGCTCACACTCGCTACTCTATATAGTGTGGCTTATTATATGTAAACAAGTTGAATCTATTGTCATCATAATTAATCGTTGTGAATCATTGCTATGAAGTTTCTAGGATCTAGTATATGATAATGTTTTGTTATAAGTTACTGTAGTATGGCTAGATATTGTATTTACTGTGCATTCAATCTTACATTTACTCTAGTCATCAAATTCCATGATTAATTAACTCGTTTAATTCTAGGCTTTTTGAAAGTATTATGTGTACTGGTATTTTCAAATCTATTTGTCTTTATGATGCTCTACTTTGATATTTATCTCTCAGTTTACTCTAGAATTTCTGCATTTATCTTTCAATTTACTTGTTTTAGAAAGGAGTTTAATGGAATATTGATTTAATTTTTATATATTTTTTACATTTTCAAATTTTCTTTACTATTTGTTATTGCATCAGTATTTATCACTTTAACGTACTCTTCATTTCTCCAGAGTCAATCTTTGATATTATTTAAGTTGAATGCTAATTGTTGTTTTCATGATTTCTGTGTAGTATTATTATAGTGCTTATATAGTCATTTATTGATGTCTTGTTGTAGCTTTACAATAACCCGTTTGTTTGCACCAACTCTTTACTTGTTAGCGTGTAGCCACTTCTGGGCTTTTTTTAAGATGTTGTTTTTGATTGTGCTGTGACACATAACTTTTTTAGTTGATGTTGTTTTTTGAGTATTAACATGACAATAAATATAATTTATCTATTTAAATTAATCAATTTTTTATATGTATAATAAATATGGTTTGGGCTTAGACCTAAGATTTTGTAAAGTTTACAATCAACTTTACAAAATCTGCAAAACAACTTGGTTTAGTTCCTTATATCTTTAATAGTAGTAAATATTTCAAGAGAAAGACATTTTTAAGAATACAATCTATATACAATCTAAACAATATATTTACTTTCATTCATTAATAAACTATGTATTGTGATAATAACATTATACTGAATGCAGTGGTTGGACAATTGCTGGTTATTATATAAATGTTGTTTGTTTTTGTCAGTACAAGATAAGTCAGTAACTAATAAATGATAATTTTCTATTTAAAATTGTATTTTAGGGTTTAAGATGAATTAATTGAAATTAAATGTTCTAGCCTGCTAGGTAGCGACTTTCTCTTTTTCAACAATTTTTCAGAAGGTTGCAAATGTTTTTCCAAAAACAGGTTTTCACATCTTTTCTCCCAACAATTGTGCCTTTATTGTGACTTTTAAATTATTATTATTATAGCTTTATTACATATTTTTATTGCTCACAACATACCAACATTACTAATTTGAGACAAAAATTGTTACAAATGTTACAACTTCCCTTTCCTTGGAGGGGGGAGCAAAACTATTCAAATTTACTAATTAAATGCCGGCCGTGCAGCCAGAATCGAATTGAGCAATCAAGATTTATTTTATTTTCTTTTTTCTGACGGGGTCTGTTAATATCCCCAGATCAGCTAAACTATTCTAGACAGACAGAATAATCGTCTTGATTTTTCTCTCCCAGGCAGGTCTAACTTTTTTAGACAGGATACAAGTCAACACTTTAGTCCCAGCCACTTCCGTTATTCTCTACAAAGTAATACAACTTCCAGACCAATCAAAACTTACCAGACAGACTACGTGTCTGTTAATATCCCCAGATCAGCTATTTCCTTATCCCAGGCAGGTCTAACTTTTCTAGACAGGATACAAGTCAACACTTTAGTCCCAGCCACGTTCACTATTCTCGACAAAGTAAGACAACTTCCAGGCCAAGCAAAACTTACCAGACAGACTATGTCTCAGTTATTATCCTTAGATCAGCTAAACTATTCTAGACAGACAGAATGATCAGCTTGATTTATCTATCCCAGGCAGATCTAACTTTTCTAGAAAAAATATAAATGGATACCGTAGTCTCCGGCACTTCCGCAATTCCTGACAAAGCAATATAACTTCTAGTACCAAGCAAAACTTACCAGAAAGACTATGTGTCTGTTACTATCCCCAAATTTTGCTCATTTACCCGGTGTCAATGACAAGAGCTGAAATATATTTTTCTAAGTTGAATCTTATAAAAACATAGTCCGTTTTGTCGGGGCCAATTTGTAAAGGCCGTTTTGTCAGGGGGCCGTTATATCGGGTGATGGTTTTTTCTGGGCCGTTTTACGGGGGTCGTTTTGTCGCGGGCCGTTTGACGGGGTACCAGATATAAATCATATAATCTGATACAAAATTGTAACTTATACTAAAAGGGCCTCGCATTTCCATAATATTATCGAGGTCTAGGGCCTTGTTCGGGCTAAAACCCGAATTGTACATCCAGCATCAGAAAGTAAATATGGTCCATATTTCTCTAGTAATATTAGAGGCCTGCATCTATTCATGATTGATATAGAAATAGTGCTGCTAAACTTTTATTAGAACTAATGAATACTATATTACACTCCTCACTGAGGAGCAACTACCCCCACCCACTAACGCTCTAAATAAGGCACTGGAAGTAGTACATATAGATTTAGTCTATGCTACAACTAATTCCTGCAATTAAGTAAAATATCCAGATTTCTACAAATAACTAAAATATGTTAATGCTTTCGCAATGTATTAATATATGATTGACGATGATTTAAGGAAAGAAATTAAAGACATTAATATGACTAGTGATTGCAATTCCGGAATTCCGGAATCCGGAAATTCCGGAATTTCCGGTCTTTTATACACACCGAAATTCCGGAATTTTTCAAGCAAGAATTCCGGAATTTCGGATTTGTATCTAGCAATAACCGCAAGTTGTGCCTAACAAGTTATATCGGTACTTTCGTCCAAAGAAATTGAATATAATTCAGCACTTTTTAAATCACGTATTAATTGTATAGAAACAGGGGCGGATTCATAGGGGAGCGGCTAGAGAGGCTCCAGCCCCTCCCCATCCCATCATGATTCCGAAATTTTTTAATAAAGCACATGGAATACGGTATTTGAAAAATACCCGTCTGAACCGTTTCGCGGCACTAGCTACAGGGTCCGCCGGCCCATCTGCGAACCGTAACAGTCAGCTGTAAATATTTCCGTGATTGTTACCACGACCAATTTTGGG
>JAQIXG010006706.1:0-10053 GCA_034700105.1 Oconnorella tubifera
TTCTGAAATCCTTGTCCGTAGAAATCCTTAGATTGGTTACGCAGCCAATGCACTACTTCTTTTTGAAGTTCTTCATCATCGTGAAAGTGTGTTCCACTGAGATAACTATAGTTGGCCTTCGATTGCTTTTGATGAGGTCGTCCATTTGCTTCACCGCAGCGTCTATAGCAATATCAACTGGACGACCAGCTCTCTCGTCGTCCTCAAGGTGTGAACGACCTTTGTTGAATTTTTCTATCCAATTCCTAACCGCCTTACGTGACAAATATTTTTCTCCATACACAGGCAAAATTTCCTAATGAATATCCTTCGATAGACGCCCTTTCACCCACAAAAATCAAACTACAGCACGATGCTCAAATATCGTACATTTGCTCAATATACCCGCCATGTTGTAAATATTTATTCCCGCTAACGCATTTATTATCGCTGACGCTTTCGCACTCAACAAGCCATCTGAAACACTTACAGTGCGTCATTAACTAATGTATCACAGTTAATACGAAAACTCTGCTGCAGTGCTTTTGCTATGTAGATTTGGGACTTACTTACTGAACGCCCCTCGTATATCATTTGATAATAATAACTTTAAATCTGATAAACAACAATTATTTTACTATTTACAATTAATTCAAAGATTTTATAAAAAAAACCACATTTATCACGGACCAGAAAAGAAGCTCATAACAACAATAACATAATTTTCCGTGCATTTTGAATTTGCGGACAGTCGACCCATTCTCTTGCCAGTCAGCGAATCACAAAACTCGTAGCTAGCAAGCCAACTAAACTGTCTAAACTAGACCACTCGTCAACTAGGTTAAGAATCTGAAGAATACAATTCTTGCAAGAATTAAATGCAAATAGGTCAAATAGTGACCATTAACTTAATGTTCACTCAATGGCTAGTGACCCCATTTTGTTTATTTCTATTGGCTACTTGTTGACCCAGTTACATAAATAATGAGCTACTACATATTATATTTAGTAACAATACAAAATATTCTGGTATCACTAAGTGAGACTATATATGTTGTCAACTAAATAACATAAAGATCAATTTTGTGTCGGGTGTCAATATTCGTCTAGCGGAGAAGTATCTGTGTCAATTGACACGCAGTTGTACATGGCATAACGTAGCTTCTCTTCCATTATCTTGGCACTGAAAGTTTATAACAAAAATAGCACCCTATTAGGGTCTGAGTTAGGATTAGAGTTAGTGTTAGGGTTAAGTTTATCGTAATTAAATGACTTTCAAGAGTACCGATTGAAATAGTATGACTTAGTGAGCATATGTATAGGAACATGTTTTCTGTTAGTGCAATAATTGGCTGAATTGACCGAAATAAAAATTTGTCACCAAATATGATGAAGATGATGATAATGATGATTATTAAATTACCTGGAGTAGTTTGGTAGATAGAGAGAGCTTCCACAAGTTGAAGAGGTTGGCAAAGAATCTTGTGAAGCATCGCTATACAATAGTCAGTGAAAAGTCAATAAAGATACCAAGCAGGATAAGTTACAATGATGATAAAATGAAGTTAGAAGTTAGTTAATTAATCCAATTAACTAACTTCTAACTGATTAAACTGTGTTATCTAGTTAACACAGTTTAGATATCCAAGCTATTTTAAAGATTACCTCTATCTCAAAAATTCTAAATTTACATTAATATTAATGACAGGATATGATTATTTTAATAAATATAAAGATTCATAAATATTGTATTACACCTCATGATAGCACTACATAACATAACGTAAAATCACGCAGAAAATGACCTCCAGAATATATGCATGGGCGCTGGCAGCCTCAATCTCCCAGTTACAAAACGAATCAGTCGACTTCTGTCTTCGTTTGAAAAGTTGCCCAATGCTGTCCACAAGTATTTGATTCTTGCATCATCATTCTGCTGTTCTTTGAAGTGAACTGAACAATTAAGTTAAGCCTAATCGTTTATTTATTGCAGGAAATGTCATTTTAAAAATCATATTTAGAACCGAGGGTGTGGTACCAAGTGATGAGTTTAACCTTGATGCTTTTAAAGCTGCGCGCTTTATAATTTTATTTCTTTGAATGACAGTAAAGGTAAATTTTAAAAAAATAATTTTATTGTCTAAGGTTTAACTTAATATCAATTATTAAATTCCCGCGTTCAACCGCTTTCTTGCGACAACGCATTTCAATAGTCATTCAGCGAGGTAACTGTGTGTCTGTGCTAGGCACACATAAGCATGTGCTGCCACGTGCAAGGCTTGCGTTTTGTAACATTTATATAGAATTAATGTTAACCTCGTATTAATTTTTATTATTGACAATTTTATGATTATTATTGATATTACTATTGATATATGATAGTTATTGATATATTTAAAAAAAAAAAAATTATTAAATTAATAGAGTTCTTGAAGTGTCTAATTTAGACACTTAGCTACCAAATAAAATGCTTTGTTTGCTAAAGAGTGCCGCAAATCGGCTATATATTGCGAGCTACACGACACTCGAATCCAGGTCTTTTGGTACCTAGTCCATACTCTAACCACTTTGCCACTAGCTTTCACACTATGATATTTAATACATAAAGAAAATATATGGAATTATAATTTATAAAGAAATTCTATAGAACTATACTTTGTCTAATGCCCTAAACAAGCCTGATCACCTTACTAAGATAATATATTATTACACTGTAATAAAAAAGGTATTTTCAATAAAATGTACAAAAATCTTTATTTGCTACTGCATATAGAGTTGAGTTAAAGCAATATGCCTCAAATACAAACCATATCTGCGTAGATCTTCAATCCGGATTTCTGGATCTCCACAAATCTTCTTGTTCAGTTCTTGACTGGTCAGCAAATCCAGTACGGCCTGTGGCACTACAGACTGCAGGCCTCGTAGTATAGCTTGAACCTATAAATAGGGCAGTGACTCATTGAGCTTTGTGTTAGTTTGTTAAATACCCGCTGTCACATCAGCACAAAAAGGCTTATTAAAATTTAATGTACAGAAACCAAGCATTCAGAATGCTGGAGTCCTTATACAGTGAATAATTTTACTGCAGGAATGATAAAGCAATAAAGCAAGTACTGATAAAAGCTTCCAAGTAATTTTTATTCTCAAAATGTTACGTTATTAAGCTAGTATTATACGGCACATTGGCACAAATTGACTAATCTGTGTCATTCCACAGTTTAAATATAGCAAATTTTTATTACAAGTCCAAAAAAAGCTATTGTATTTCACGATATTTATAATAGTGATACATATTAACAGATATAATCGCACTACAGCTTAATTATATTAAAATTTCCTGATCGAAATTTATTTGATGCAACACAATTATATCTGATATTTAATTTTTTTTAGCTATTTTCATTATTCATGGCTGGTTAGAGAAGTGGTTAGAACACTGGATTCAAACACGACAGGTCCAGGTTCGAATCCCAGAAACCTCACTATACATCTAACTTGCTGCACCCTTTACTAAGATGCTGAAACTTAATTAATAACTTAACCTAACCTATTAATTCCGTAAATAATACACTTTACTTTGTTTCTGCTCATCCCACCTGTTTCTTACTTTCCCCCATGCGCGTTTCCCGGACAAGTTTCGCGTATTCGAGCCGGTCTTCAAACGTTACTTCCGTAATGGCTCCGTCTGGCTTAAGCGGCACGATAGAGCCATCACTCAGTATAGCCGTCCACATGCGAGATCTATCAGAGAAGTAGTGGCTAAAAGTCGGCTCATCCATGGCTACTAGAGTCTCAAGCGATCTCACCTGTTTTGAAATGGAGAGAAATTTTTATGTTTATCGCAAAAGAGGAAGTATTTTTAAATTACTTGTTCCTAGAAAATCTATCGTTTAGCTCAATTCTTACAATTCTAAACTCCTTTTTTTATACATACCTGATATTCGTCTACAGTGCAGAAATCTTTCTGCCAAGTAACCGACTGACCGGCCAACTGCTTCCAAAAGAAAGGTGGAAGAGACAAAACCTAATGAACAAATAATTTATATTGCCTACTTTACTTCCTATTAATAAACTATGAAAAGAAATTAATATTTTCTACACTACTTTGTACTATGAAAACTACTTAAACAACTAAAGTTATCTATATTTTCTATTCTATTCCTAGTATTAAACCATAAAAGGAATATATATTTGTTACTCTATTTCACAATAATAAACTGTTAAGAAATTAATATTTCCTAGTCTATATCCTACTTTTATAGCAGGAATAGGGTTGAATCTATACATTCAACCCTATTCCTGCTATAAAATTACTTACAAGTAATTTCAATTTATACGCCATTCTTATTCTTAAACTACATTTCCTACTGTACTTCCTACTATTAAATAACCCTCTCAACAAGAAGATACCTTACAAAAAATCTGTCTATAGTAAGATTTATATGAAGCACTTAGATATCTACATTTAAAATAAAACTATTGTACTGATTCATTGAACTGAATAGTTCTCTCATTCACCTATAGTTGCTTGCTTACTGTTTAATTTACTTATTATTACATTATGTTATTTTACCAATTATGCTTAACAGTTTGTCAATGACATCTTGAATTTAACAGCATGGCATAATCCCATCAGCGTGAAAAATTATCATCACAAACTGTCCGGTATAAACTCTATCTTACCAAGAATTCCTTGCCACGCAGGCAAGCTCCCATAAGCTTGCCAATCCACTCATATTTATGCCACTCAACGCAAGCAGGGTTAGGCACGTACATGTCTCGGTAGTTACTTGCGTCTTCATTTTTCTTTTTGCAATAAAAAATAAAGTTAATAAATACGCTAAAAGTGAACGACTTTGGTGGTTTGTTGTAGTTCATGATACTCAGGTATATATTCATTGTATACATTGCATTTTATTTCTGAATAATTAACGTAATAATTACTTTCTGAAGTATTTCTGAAATAAATAACTTCTCTGAAAAGGCACCTTTATAAAATATAGTAAAAAAGCTAGCACAATAACTAATAATAAACTGTAAAATAAAAAATACAGTAAAAAGTTGTGATAATGTTTTGTGGCCCCTGACCTGATTAGGAGATCTGATAAAGAAAGGCAGGGGTTCGGGGTCTTCACTTTGACTAGGACAGAGTTCTTCGGATAGATCAGAAAGACTATCTCTGAACCCCCCTCCCTGGTCAATCACCCCCTCTGAGAAAAACTTACACTCCCACCACTGATCGTGATGCGTACCCCATCTATAAAAATGTAAACTTTATAGCTTATGTCACATCAGCACAAAAACACTTATAAGTGTTACATTTATTGAAATATTATAAATTGTGCGTGCATAAATCAAGAATGAATAAAGTGAACAAAATTACAAAAATTACTTCTTTTATTTCATAAGAAAGAAAATTAAAAATTGACAAACAAACAAATCGACAAACATGTATATGGATAATCGAACAAACAAACGAATCAATAAACAGACAAAGAGCTAAATAAACAAACATACAGACAGACACAACAAACAATCAGACAGACGCATGCCTCTGTACACCTCTGGATTCAAAATCAATAGCTCAAGATTATAATCCCGGATAGCTCAATATTTTCTCTAACTTGCTGCACACTTTAGTAAGATGCTAAAATTGACAGCTACGTCTGAGACATCGTTCATGTAATACGGTAATCCAGACCTTAGACCTAAATCTTAACCCTAACCTGTAATGTTGAGCTGATTGATGGATATCCTTTGGTTTCAATCCCTCATAGATCTGAGAAAAGACTGAATTACGATATTCAGGGTCTAGACTCGGATCTGAACGATGCTCCATCGCACTGCGACGATTTATATAAACCTTCGGCATCTGACTTATACTACAAGAAATTGTTTAATAATCACAATGAGATATTGTTTAATCATATTGTCTAAATATTATTGTAGCCTAATGTCACATCAGCACAAAATGACATATTGTGAATAGCATATGAACCTGAAAAATGCTATAAGCCTTATAATTGAAAAAAATTATAATTAAAATTATAAAATTAAAATTTCACTCAAAAGTGAAATTTTCCCTTGTTAAAATACAGACTAAATCAATTGCTTATTTTCAAGAGGATTGCAATTTACATTAAGTGATGGCTTGAAAACAAATTGAGGGGTTAAAAACTTATGATTAAATTTGAGCAAATTTGTAGAATCTACCTCAGTTCAGTTTTTCCAAGGAACTGATCTACGAGCTGCATGCGCTTCTGAGAGAGAGGCAAAAGCTGCTTTATAACCTGACAGACAGACAGATAGATAAACAGATAGACTAATAGAGAGACTGACAGACAAAGAGATAAACAGACAGAGAGAGAAACAAACAAACAGATAAACAGATATAGACAGACATTTTATACTGGGAAAAAATGATAAAAACTAACAAGAAAAGAAAGCTTAACTTAATTATTTAAATGATGATAAAAATAATAATGATTACTGACATCTAGCGATGAGTAAGATCCCGCTGAATAATCCCAAAGTGGTACAATATATATGAGGACACTGTCAAGCAACTTCATCATTCTGGGAAAACAAAGCAAAACAGACAGTCTCAATTTAAAAATAATTCAAGAAAAAATCATAAATTTTAGTTAAATATATTTGATATTTAAGAAAAAATATTTATAAACAAATATTGCAGTTAAATCTAACAATGATAAAGAGAAAGAGAGAGAGATAGAGCAAGAGAGAGACAGAAAGAGAGAGAGAGAAAGAGAGACACAGACTGACAGACAGCCAGAAAAACAGACAAACAGACAGAGAAAGAAAGAAACGAAGAGATAAGCTAAGAGGGACTAAAACCACTAACAGAAGAATAATCCAGTTCAGTACAAACGACTGATCCAGTTTTATCTCCGCTGAATAATTTCATAGCATTTTGACTCCATTCAAGGCAAGTAATGACTGACTTCTTGTGTTTGTCGTCTACGATATAAGCCTGAATCTATAACAAAAATCATAAAAATCTGAGAATTAAATAACTTGCAATGAAAAATATAAATACAATAAAGCTTCAAGTTATAAAATTTCGCATTTGAAAGTTCAAAGAGTTTAAAATCACGATCACAAAACGCAATGATAAAATCAACTCATAAAAATAAAAAATATAATATATGTTATACTGAATAATATATAAAATTCAGTATAATATATAAAATATTATATTAAATTATATAAAATATATAAAATATTATATAAATATATAAAATATTATACTGAGTAAATAAAAGTAATCATAATAATTAAAATACCAGATCTTTTCAAAGGAAAAGGACTCAATGTCCATTCTCACGATCTGGTCTTGCATAAATTTATGAAATATGAAAAAGTAAAATTAGTATTAATAAGACCTTGTTCTGTTGATCAAGCAAAGATCTCGTCAGTTGAAAGATGCAAATGCGACCCGACACTGTACCCATTGCAATAACTGTATCGATACAGTGCACCAGTCTAACTCTTGATATCTCTTCATTTCTTGACTTATTCTGTAAGCATCAAATCTCTACATAATCATTTATTTAAACTCTTTTGTATTTTAGAGTAGAAACAACATTTAATCAATCACAATCTCTATCCTACTTATACTAAGAAGATTTAGAGTGATTTTAAGCCATAGGGGATGAATTATATGCTAGATAATCAAACTAAATATACTGATTCAATCAAATGCCAAAAAAATCAATCCGTAATATAGTAATACTAAGCGTCTTTACAAGTGATTAAATAACATGTAATATAAATAGATTCAATAAATTAAAATTTACCGTAGGTTGTAGCCTGTGAACCAGACAATCTTTCTGCCTATCAAACACATAAAGAACACCCAAAGTGGAGCCCAACACGATATACTCTTCACTGACATCAATACTTGTCAGCGTATCGTCATCGCTTTGTGAAAACAGTCCCTTCTTGCCAGTGTCGTGAGGGACGGCAGCGAGCAGGGACGCGAGGGGTTCAAACTCTTGCAGGAGAAGAGGCTCCTGGAGGGTCGAAGAGGTCCCATCAGCCATACTAGAAATATTTAAGAGAGAAAGAATTCAAATAAACATTTATGATATCTATTAAGACTATCGTTTTATCTGAAAATTACAATGTTAGAATTAAAATTATTACTTATAATTTAACTACTAATAAATATAACATTTATTATTATCTATTTATTAGTCAATGTATCATATATCAAGTAATTAGGAATATATCTATATATTAACGTGTAACGATTACACTACATATATAAATAAACTAAAATAAGTATATATAATATCAAATTATATCATGATAAGTATCGGACGCAGTTATTATAAAGAAAATTATAACTTTTTTGCCTAATTTTTGCCTAATTTAAAAGTTTCTAAAAGTTTTTATTTTGTTTACACAAACTTTTCACAGCTGATCAAAATCACATGGACTCGCGACAACAATAAAAAAACGGACAAATGTAATAAAATTTAACATTAGGGGTAGTGAGATCCTTAGTTTAATCAGTGGTGACCTTTATGTAAGCTTAAATATGTATGTTGGTACTGATGCTAGGCACACAGCGAAAATCAATCTCTAAAAAAATACGATTATGGAGTTATTAGATCCAGCCCTCCCCCCCCCCCATATAATTCTCTCTGTATCTTTATAATATAAAAACATATCTTTGGACACTATTAAAATTTATTATCACCCCCCATATAATTCTCTCTGTATCTTTATAATATCAAAACATATCTTTGGATCCTATTACAATTTATTATCACTATCCCCTCAGATTTTTCACATTTTCTTTTTACGCAAGCGTTCAAGGTTTCGACTGTAATAGAATATTAAATGTTTTTGTTGGTCCAATACATCGATGTTTCAAGGATCAGACCAATAGCTCAATGAATTAAATATTGTTACTTGAACAATTGCTTGTAAGATTTTTTTTAAATTTCACTTGTAAAGAGCTTTATTGCTGACCGCTCTTATTTTTGGCTTCCGGTTTTAGCTGCAGATTAGTGCAACTAAACTACTTCAAAATACTTCATACAACACTGTTCATAGAGCTTCTCGTTTAGATTTGTAAACAAATAAACGACTAACAATATGGTCGATCTATCTGCAAAAAGTTTATGCACGATGTGCTTGATCTCATTTTTTAGCGGAATCGTCCTGGGATATCGGATAAAGACATGGAGACTTAAGTACCTTCAATGGCGACGAACAAAATTACAGCAGAAGCTAGACTCGAATGAGAAGAAAATTGATGTCGCGATGTCGTAGAAATACTGTTAGAAGGATCCTTGATGAGAATATTATGTAATTACGTTGTGTTATGATGTAAATGTGATTGTGTTGTTAACTTGTCAACAGAAAATAGTTATTAAACATTCGCTATATGGTAAGAGTGTGGAACATTCAATGAGAATAGTGTTATTATTCACTTGTAGCTTATTCACGTTAATTATTAGAATGTAATAAATACTGTACCGATTTTGCTGATTTTTGTTAAGTTTTTTATATTATTTTTGTTGTTTTATAATATTGTGTTGTATGAATGTGTAATAAGGTATGATCTAGTTAATTAAAAGTTAATATTTAACAAAGAACATTATAGAGATTAATTTTGTATTTTTTCCATTGATTTATTTGTGTTAGTAAGCCTAAAATAATTTTACAGGCTTTTATTATACTTTTGTATATACAACGATATTTATTTTATTTGACAGCGCTGAGATGCACCTCCTGATTTTGAAAAATAAACTTTTTATATGTTTCAATAAAAAATATTATGTTTATTTTTATATTTGTGTACTATTTAATTAAAAATATTTAATTCAAAAATATACATATCTCGTACAAAAAATGCATCCATCGAAGAAATAAAAATGTGTGTTGGTGGCATTTGTAGCAAATAAATTAAATCTAATACCCAAAACTTCGATTTAATAAATGTTCAGAAAATTCTTACTCCCGTACCCCACCCCTCACCCCCACCCCCTTTCCCGTCAACTGAAATTATTCTCAAAGTGCAGCGGTACGTTACGGGATCCA
>JAQIXG010006707.1:0-10052 GCA_034700105.1 Oconnorella tubifera
TAGGAAATATCTATTCAATATTGAAACTTATTTATGGTTAATGATTGAATACCTATCAAAATGTTGTCAGTAGTATAATATTCAAAGTCTGTATTTGACTATGTTAAAGTTAAGATCGCATCCAGCATATTTCATATCTCTATCTGCTGAAAACTGCCTGTCCATGATGTCATTGATAAATGTTTGATCATAAATAAAACATTTCGAAGGAGACCTGTCAAACGTTTTCTGCCAATTCACTGCAATATTGTCCAGTAAATAAACTAATTACATTACTATAATAAGCGCGTATTGTAGTTGATAATCTAAACTCACCCATTGTGTTGCCCCTCCACTCTGCTGCTGCCCCTGAGATGTCTAAATGAGATACATTACACACACTGTGCACCCAGCACGGATTACAAAAGTTACGCAGAACCACATCTTGCTGTCTACTTATTCTTTCTCAAACTTAATACGCAGCGGCTTGAGATTTCTCTAACTTTCTTTTAATTTAATAAAATAAATTATGTCTAAAAACTTTTACTTGTAGTTAACTTATTTAGCTCTATCATAGATCTTCCTTTGGACTCGTTTCTATTTTGTCACCTTTGCTGAGAATCTCAGGGAATCTCTCGCATTATATAGCAACCAAAGGGGGACTGGAGGTCAACACTGATAAGAATATTATAAGATGTTTTGATAAAAGTTTTCTAGCAAGAAGCCAAACATTTAATCTGGCAACTGTCACATTCAATCTTAGCGTTGAAATGAATGACGAAACTCTGCTTGGTTCCAACTGATAACCTTGATGAAGTTTATCTTACTTCGTGGAATTAATAACATTTCTTATCTTATTTTGAATAGTTTATTTTCTATAAATTCTATTTAAATGATGATTAATAATTTAGCAATATATCACTAACAAGATAAGAAGAGGTCTGGTTTGTGCAGGTTTATAAGTAGTAAGTTCAGATGTTCTAACTTACGACTTTATATAAGAATTTAGAACATGTGAACATATTTAATTCACTACTAAGTTAAATACTAGGCACGCATGCAATCATGAGAATACGCCAACTGATAAAATACTAGAAATGACTTAATTGTGAATCTTTATTAATTTTGTTATTGATTATAATTAGGCCTGTATATTAAGTTACTAATAACCGATCTAATTACATTAACTAGTAACTAAACAAGTAGTAAAAACAAGTGATTAGCTATTAATCAGACCAGAAAGAGAGATAGAACTTAGTTCTATTTCTCATTTCTAAAAAACCATCAAAATTATTTCAAAGTAGAAAATATCTTAATATTGAATGAATTCATTATTTTGTTGTGATTGAGACCAGGATTAGTGTTAGTGTAAGATTATACATTGATTGAGATTATACATTGTACAAATAAATTTGAGATTTAAGCACAAGCAAAAAATCATCCGATCTGGAGAGTGTGTTAAAAAGAGAGAAGTGTCTGAAGAAGTAATAGAGATAAATGGACTCCTGTCTGGGACACAATAGTTTATGGGATCGCTAAAAGCGCACGATTAAAATTGTATAACTGATTTAGACTTGCAGCGAGGTCATGACGTGATTGGACAGAGAAGTAATGTCGTTATAATGTACACAAATATGAGCATAATATGAGATAATGTTAATAACAAGGGAGTTATTAATTCAGCACCACTTGCGTGTTAGTAGGAAAACTTTACTTAAATTTAATGTTTTACACATTTTATCGATTTAGTTAATAACTGTATAATGATGATACTGGTGACGATAACGATGATGAGAATAATGCATAGTGGTGAAATAAAATGACTGTTGACACTAACGAGTAATAGAGGGATTTGGTTTTGAGGGCCATTGGCTTCTCTTAAAACTCTGTTAATACTTAAAGTATAGTATACAAATATTTTTAATATTTTCAAATTTGAGATTATGTCGCAAAGTTTGAATGGAAACTATCTGTCGACAAACAACTGTTACTTCACTTGTTCACTTTTTTCTGAATGTTCCTAAATTAGTCCGACTTGAGATAAATATTAGCGAATACTTAAATGATTTGCTGATAAATGTTATTTACAGAAAGATACTGTAAACAATTATTCATTTATAATAAACATATTTTGTTGTTTATTGAACTATACGATATTTATTTTACGAAACGAATCAGATTGTAGTTAAATATATACTCTATTAACGACTAACGGTAAGACACGTGCACACAAAACCTAGGCTCACTAATTTATTTAAATTAGGCCTACAGTAATATGCAAATGTACAATTATGTTAGGCCCAGTTCTCAGGTATAAATGAACAATAATTAAGTTTTGTTACAATCAGTCAAGAATGGCTTAAATTAGAATTATCAGAAATAATCTCAAGTAATTAAGTGTTACAAATATATTTGAGCTTTGATTTGAAGCCCACGTAATTTATTAATTGATCCATATTTTAGTTTATCTAGTAACGGGTTAATGGTCGCTTTATCTGTTTCAATATACCAGTCAAACTATAACATAAACTTATTAATTGATAATCACGATATTAATTGGTAAGATTAACATTACGAATGACGGCGAATTAGCTTATGCAATAGAAAATATAAAGTATACATGCTTTATACAGTAGTATGCTTATATTCCATTATATTACATCGATTAAGAAATATTGTATTGTACATCACTTTCAAACTTGATATATGTAAAATATTTATAGATATTAAAAGTCGAGTTATTGTAATTTATTTCTCGACTATTAAGAGAATATCTGCATTGACAATAAATTGAAATATAATACATAAGTTAAGGCTGAAATTGTCAGTTAATAGTGAAAGAGCCATTAAAAGATATTTAACTAGAGGGGGGGGGGAGATTTAGTGTAAGTTTTATATTTTCGTTAGGTTGCGCCTCTAGCGAATGACACTAATTAGGCCAACAGTAGTGAAATCTAATGAATGAATTGAAAATAAACAATATTTCATTATTTACAATTGTAGCATCGTTTTCATAACAAATTATAACAGTTACTGTTACAAGTTCTACACGCGTTAGTATAAAACTAATAAAAGATAATGATAAATACAACCAAAAAGGTCCTGGTATTATTAGAATTATTAAGAAACTCAAACAATTAGAAAAATGTTAAAATAATAAATTATTTAGTAACAAATCCATTGACAATAAATTAAAATTGACAATAAATAAATATCGCATAATCGACCATGCAGAATTGATGCAGTCAAAGTATATCATACAGTTTATGTACAAAGTTTTTTTAAATAAATATCAGACGATGCATGTCTTACAGAAATTAAAATGCAAATAACAATATTAATATTTGAATCGTCATTTTGTTCTTATTTATTTTTTGCTTATAATTTATGAGCGAAAGCGTTAGAACGTGTCTACCCAAATATAAAGTTGAATATTTGATTTTATCATTTTTAATGAGTATAATTGTGATCGTAATTGCGCTTTAATCCTGCATACACATACCGCCATATATAATATAATATCAGATAAGTTTAATTTATATTTGTGAATCGAGTAATGTTTGTTTGGTATCAGATATTCTTATAGATTTATTGCGTTCCGCTGTATTGCTGTATTTAACAGAACGCGAATGGGACTCAGAAATATTGTAAATATTCGATTTTCGAAATTTATTTAAAAACTTTTGAAAACATTCGCAACAAGATTCGCCGAAAAATCTCATCAACTCTTTTCTAAAGTTTTTTCCAGTAACGAGACAAATGTAGAAATTGAGCGCAAAGTGCGACATTCCTAAATCACTGAAAGCTGTTCGAATGTTCATGAAAACAAAATGTTTTTGCCAAACTTTGTCATTATTGATTTCATCGTCTGTCATCTCCAGGTTTCCTTCTGGAAAAGCGAGTTGTATGATGTACGTTAAGGTGACCGGTAGAGTAGCGATAATGAGGTAAAATGACACAGCGAGTAGCATGACAGTGGTGGTCGATGGGCTGCCACTTTTATGACGACTCGCTGTACTCTTACTTCTCTTCAATGTACTCTGGGGTCCCTCCAAGCGACTCTTTTCCTGAGATTTTATTCGCCGCAATGTTATTAAAACTAGAAAGTTTAGAATTAGAATCGCAATGGGTACAACTAGAAAGAGAAGTAGTTCAGTGACCCAGGACCAGACGCTCCACAGAGACCACCATTCGTTGTCATTTCTCGGTAGAACTTCTCGACGAATATCACACTTTTGAGATTCGTAGATATAATGCCAGAAATAAGCCTGAATGACATTGAGAGCGATGGATATAGACACGAGAATGATTGTGCCTCTGATTGCTCTCTTTGTCGTATCAACCCTCACTAGCAGAAATGGGTAACAAATGGAAATGAATCGTTCTATGCTAAAAGCAAACACTAGAAGTAGACTGAGATGCTGCGATGATAAATAAAGAACAGGAAACAAAGAACAGATGACTGGATATTCGAGTACAGTGAGTTTATAAGTTTCTTGCAGATCAAAGAGAACATTTAGACAAAGAAAGAGAAGATCAGTCATAGCAAGGACTGCCAGGTAGACTCCGGACGAGGGGCGCATGCTTCGTCTGATCCATACGCAGATGGCGAGGATGTTGCCTGGGAACCCAATGAACCACCAGACGGGAATGATTATCTTGTGAATGAGAATACTTACGGGTCGATGGATCTCCATGATGTCACTATAGGCACGTGACTCGCTCATGTTTTGTGTTAGATCATAAGTGTCATTATCAGATACATTGTATGTATCCCTGTATGATGACTCGTTGTACAATGAGTACATGACGTCTGTTTATTCGATCAGTCAGTGTTTAACGATCTATACCGAAGCAACAGTCACAGAGATTTGTCATGATTGCCAGTAACCTGAAACAATTAAACATTGGACGTTATACGGTATATTCGTAAATTATAAATTAAATAAATAATATGTAAAAATTGAGTTTTTATTATTTGCAAGTATACATTGTAAGCATTGCGCTAATTATAACGAGTAAAAAGAAAAAAGATACAAGGAAATAGCTAAAATATAAAGAAATAATTATAAATAATTTCCTTAACAATTGAGGAAATAACTTGAACATAAGGAAACTAAAATCAAAAATAAGAACATAACTTGAACATAAGGATATTTCTTCTCTGTGTAGCAGTATTCTGAATGACATGATCTGCTGCTTAATATGACACGTGACGTTTTAAATCTTTGTTATTGGTCATGCCTTACAGTGAATCGTTTCAGCAATTGACATTAATTGTTTTATACTTTGTGGATAAGAAAATTCAATATTGATACGTATCCAGTGAATCTAATTACAATATTGTTAGATTAAAATTTACTTTCCGATTATTCGACTCTTTCTTAAGACAAGATTTAAAGAAGGACATTCAGCGGAGATGATTGAACGTACATTTATAGCAAATGCTCAAATCTGTTAAATCATTTATTCCGCCATGACAGTTGCCATTCAGTTCGGCCATCTTTATCTGATTTGTTCATTGCGCATACGCGTTTCAAGTAAATAACACAATAGAGTTAATCTAATATTAGTGGAACTTGATGCAATTGATTGAAAGTTATAAAATGTTACAAAACAACATAAAACATTGTTATCAATTATGGCAATGAAGTTTCTTGTTGTCTATATTGAAATACTAAGCGTTAATCAAAGAATTATGGGCCATTAATTGCATTTATAGATTTGTCTTATAAGCTATAGTGATATAATAATTATTTATATTCATCGAAGAAGTGAAATACTGAACTTTAACAAAATACGCTATAACATAGCTTTAACTTATTTAGTAGAACTAATATGTTGTTAATACGTTTTGTACTTTTCAAAAACAAGTAAAAACTCTTCTCTTAATTAACATTTAATTAAGGATTGTCTAGCATTTAATTATTAGCGTTCAATTAAATAATGCCAACTGAAAGACGTCGCAATATTCATACAGTGTAAAATTTTGATATAAATTTATAATTGTCACAGAAAGAAAGAGTGAAAGTTATCAACTCTAGCAGCAAACGTGATTTTGTGCTTTCTTTATTTTATAAACAGACATTATCCAGTGATAATATTATTGATATAATTAAGTGATAATTAAGTGATAATATAGAGTGTGCTTCATGTTTGTAATACAGCAGAGGGAGAGAGAGAGAGTTGCCACCATTCATCTACGGTCGACACTTCAATATATAAAGTTATATTCTACGTTTTAATTTTTAACTCGACACAAACTACTTGGTTATACTTTTTCTACGAGTGTATTTCTATGTAATGTAGTATAACTGCTCTCGATGTATTCAAGAACATCACCTAGAGTATGTAGATACAAGTAGATACCAGCTGATACTGTACTTGAGTGGCTGTTCAGATACAATTGCTTGTTTTCACAAAAAAAATCAAAAATCATTTGTAAATAAGCTTAGTAAAGTAGTTATTAATAGCAATTTAAGTTTTGACTCTATATATTGTCTCTGCATGTAGGACTTGAATCAAACGCGTACATCGATAGTTATTATAGCTTGCTATTTATAGAACTGTTTTTGATGCGTATATAGTTACAATTGTGGAAAACATAAATAATTAAAAAAGGTCGTCAGACAGAAAAATCACCGGGTTATATCAACTCTAGTGATGTCACTGTAACGTAACGAGTTCTAGTTGGTCGCTAACCCTAATCAGATCTCAACCAAATCAAAACATCGAGAAAAAAAGTAGAGAAATAACTGATAGCTTAATATAACCGTCAAAATCATTGGTGCAATTTTTATCAATAATAAATTAGCATCTAGATATTATCGTCTCATATACTTAGAGGATGAAGATGTAATCAACATCGCAGTCAAATACAAATATGTTATTTTCCTTATATAACATATACTTTAATTGTTTACGTTATGATATGTCAGGAATTTAATAACGAATTAAAATATTCGAGCATTTAAAATACTATCGTGTTAGTTTATAGAGAACATTTAAAATTCGATATTTTATCAACAAATATATTTATTCCAGGAGACAAAGAGACATTGAACGACTTTAGATCATAGTGAAATAAATTAAACTATTTTGCAACTAGTAAATTTTAAATTATTACAAAACATTCTATTTGTAATCAAATACAATAATACTTATCAAATTATTAAGGCTGTAATACTGAAGTTCCTACCTGTTTATGTTAATTATTCTTTATAAATATCATAAAATATACTCAATCGATTAGATCATGCTAAGTAGTAATCTAATAATATAACTATAAAAGTCTGACATCAATTAATCACATAATTATTTCTCTCTCACAGGATAGTAACTGTTGAGCATTGTAGGCAGGTCTGAGTGACTGTCAGTGAACTGCCAGGAAGACTGTAATGACATTTGCATTCACGACAGTTTTTGTCAGATTAAATACTCGAGACTTTTCATCGCTAACTCTTAATAGTCGTCGAATATAAAGTGTCTCTGTATTTAGTAACAATTATCACTATCATGTTGTATAGCGAATGAACATACAGTTATAACACATGTGTACACGGCGTCTCGATTCATTTTCAGCCTAATGACCAACATTGGTCTGTAACACCCGGTACACTTATGATCACGATAATGCGAAGCGAAATAATAAACAAATATGGTTTACTGAATCGAGACACAGTGTATAGTTAGACTAATCTTATAGGATAAAGTAACCGAGACGAGTTTTATACTTAAATGACAAGTTAGTAGATGGTCACAACTCATTCAATTGTGTTTTTAAACGAAGTGTTCGATAATTGTTACAAAACTCTTGCAATGTTAACAAATTGATTTAAATTTAACACTTTAAAGACACTGGCTTACATCTATAGTAGGACTCAGGAATTTTTTTTAATGTATAAATATAGTATAGTAAATGAAAAGAATAAGAATATGCATAAAATAATAAAAGATATTGAATGGAATAGGATTGATCATGTTTTAAGTATATTAATTAACAAGAAGCTCTCATGACAATAAAGTATCATGATCAAAGACAAAGCAAATTCAGAGACGATTGATGTTACTGTAATAGTTTATAGTAAGTTTATTAAAACAAATATTTATTAAAAACAAAAAATTGTGTTTATCATTGTTCTCCCATTCTTACTAGAATTTACTATTGTGATAGGCTTATCTGTTGGACTTAAAGCTTGTCATATAAAAGTAAAGTTTTGTTGTTATATAAATAGAAAGATGGTTTGCATTATAAGTGTTTGTCAATACTGCAAGTATACATCAAGAATAATATGACCATAATTAGGAAATAATTAGGTCAACTAAATCTAATTATAAATATTTATCAATTACGCCTATAAATTATTATTTATATCTATATAAAACAATTGATGTTACTAATAAATTGATTTAAATTAGATTTAGTATTAGAGCTTCCAGATATGCTAAAGTTTATCTATATTAGGTCTGTCATTACGAAATTACTGTTAATGCACTTTCATAATAAATCTTTCATTGCAAATATGCAATGTAGAAATATGCAATGTATAAAACTATGCAATGTATAAATATAAAAATACTTGATGCAAGAAATCATCTGTAACTCTGTTTCTATACTGTATACAAAGAGAGAACTAGAAAACGTTGCGCCGTTACGTTACAAGAAGACGTTAAGGAGAGAAAGACGCGTTACGAGAGAAATAATTCAAGAAAAGAACGTTACAGAGAGTCGACGTTACGACGTACGGTAACGTGAATGCAATTAATCCCGCTCGATCATGCATGATAGTCATTACAGTGACGCGTTTGTTTCCTACACAATCCTCTACAGTAATTTATTTGTCCGATAGATGGCGTCTATTGCAGAATAATTGTTGCTTGCATTTGAATGTGCAAAATATCAACACATCTCTAGAATTCTACCAGGAATGAGTTACTCCCCCCCATCACCCCCCTCCCCCGTCAATAAATTTAAAATAGCCGGTAACAAATTATACGTATAGCTTAAACTCATTTGAGACATATTTTATGAAATATTTGTAATTTTCTCACCCAAAAATGTGACCTTCATTCTCTACTAGAAATGCAGCTAGTTTTAGATCAATATTAATTTTGTCCTCGTAAGAATATTTTAAATAAATCAATAATAATTGATCTATTTTCATTTCTTAGTAACAATCATTTCTAATCTGCGCACGTTTCATAGTCTCATCTAATTATAGGCGTTTATTTTTGTTAGTGAATAAATTACAAGATTCTGTAGCTACCGAGACTTAATTATAACAGAAAGAAAAACTACTTTTTATAAAATGTCGCAACTTTCTGTGATTTTTACGCAAAATATCCCTAAAAATACAAAGTCGTCGAGTAAGTAACTTGAATTTGTGAACAAAATTACTTACCTCAATTATGTGATATTAAATTTAAACTATTGCCTTTATTGATAATAATAATAACTGATAGCGTTATAATATTCACTCAGTATTTTATATTTTAAAGTCGATTAATTACACTACAACTGATTATAATTATATATTGTATACAAAAAACTCTGTACGGTCAAAATTGCAATAAGTCCAAATAAATAAATAAAAGCAGATAACACTTGTAGTGGTAACGCTGTGTGGTTATAATAGATATAGAGTAAAAGTTTAAAGAGTTGAAATCAAGTCACGTGTTATGTTGAACAAATATTAGTTGAGATTGAACCATTAAAGAACAATGATCAATGCTAGGGGGGGAGGTAATAAGATCTAAAGAACACAATATATAGACTATTAATACATTAGAGAGACAATACAGTGAGAGATATGCTAATTCATTCGATCTTATCTTGCACTAGAGTGTCTTCTTTGTAAAACACTGCAGCACAAGATCTAGACATAAGAGTAGAAAAAGTTGAACTAAAAAATGTATTTGTTTCTCTATAAAACACGTTTCACACTGGTTACTCGGTCGCGGAGCTCACCCCGGGGCGCGCCCCGGAGCTCGCCCGGGGATGTACCCGGGGCGAGCTCCGCGACTCGAAAAGTTCCGCGACTCTCCCCGGGTTCATACCCGGGATATCCGCGGAG
>JAQIXG010006708.1:0-10052 GCA_034700105.1 Oconnorella tubifera
GTAAAGCTTAAAATCCATGAATATAACACAAAGGATTGTGTTATATTCATGGATTTTAAGCTTTACCTGATATACTGTGTAACGAGTCCTATAGTAAATTATTTTTACGTCATTTAAGGCTATCTTTTATCAATAAAATAATGTGAAATAGTAAAATATGTATATCTTAATTGTAATTTATATCACAATAATAACAATAATAATTAACTAACAAAAATTCCTATTCCCACCATCATTTTATTGTTAGATAACATATGACAGAATTATATTTTAAGTTATTATAATATTCTTAATTATGAAATAAATTATCTTACTAATGCATGGTGGGACATGCGGAAGCCATTGACCATTTTCCATGCATTCTGACGTCATGTTTAGTAAACCAGTTTCCAAGCTCTGTCCATCTGGACATTGAACTTTAATCTTTGTTCCAATATGTCTGTCTGATGTATCAAGTATTTGAGAGAGCAAAAGTGGACATGTCACTTCTGCAAACAGTACATCATTGCGCATCACAAAATAAATAATTAAGTATATCATTGATAATAACTGTATTAAATATTAAGAGATTGATCAGTCTATCAATTCAATAACTTTGTATTATAATAATTTATTTTTAATTGTGGAAAACATCTTCTAGTATTTTAGACTATTTATTACAGTAATATATGTTGCCTATAAGTTAATGAAATAATTTCTTAATTTATCAAGTAATTAGTCTTAATCATACACTTAGTTCATAATAATCAGTGTATGATTTGACAAACTCTCACTCACTAGTGCAAGTTTCTGTTGTTTGCATCTTGTTTTCAAGCGTCCACTGTCTTGTTTCATTACAGCTAATATTCCAAGCAAAGATATTGCATGATATCCAATAACCAGCGTGACATTTATACTGAGCATAACTTTGGTTGGTTGTTGAAGAATTGAAATAAGTCAGATCAGATGGAGGGGGAGTTTTACATATGATCACTAAAGATAAAATGCACATTTTAAAATATTATTAGCACCACATAAGCTACAATATTAGTGTCCATTTTTTATGATTTTTGTAAAAAAAATACTATGGGCTTGTGCACTATTCGGCGATATAAATTCCCAAAAGTTAGTGCTTGGAATAATGATAAAACTATTATATTTTCAATATACAATGATTATGATACTAATGCACAATTTCAAATAGTAACAATATATAAATTGTGCCGTAATATATGACAGCAGTAATTACATGCACTCATAGAATTCAAATAACACAGAATTCGGTAACGGTTACAGGAGTAAATTTAGCTGATTTAGTTACTGGATTTCCCTTTTAAAGATATAATATTTAATTAGACGGGAATGACGCTTGACATTAGTTAAAAGTATTAATATTGAGTATTAGTTAAAAAAGAACTCACTTTTGTCATCTGAATCAGTAATAGTTGGAGACCATGTTTCAGTTTTATTCATTGGTTTAGTTAAACCTGTCAAATTTCAATATGAGAAAAAACTGTAAATATCCAGGGAAAAATATAACAAAAATTTATGTTATTATTTAAGAGTGGCACATATTACTATATTACAAAAACATGTCTCTAACTTACGTATACAGTTGGGCTCTGTTATTCCATCTAGTAACCAAGTTCCATTTATGCAAACAACAGATCTAGTAATTCCTTGTATTGAAAAATGACTTCCAGCCAAACACGTGTAAACAGCAACAGCTCCGTAAATGTCCCAAAACTTATACATAGAAATATCAGCGAATGTGGGAGAACTTGTGTTGATGCACATTGCGCCGTCATCTGTTGATAATTAGTTATATTAACAAATAAATCATACAATTAGTCAAATGGCATTGAACCAAACACGAAGATTAACTTGATGCAAAATGTTTTCTTCATAATAAAATTTTTGCCAATTTTAATGAAAATTGTTTGAAATAAATGTGCTTAATATACAGTACTAAGTGCTAATATATCTAGGCCTTCATTTAAAAATGTTTTATTTGAATTAATGGTCTAAACATGTTTTTTACTATTTTAAGTATAAATCAAACTTTTCAAAAATTTATTTTGAGCTTAAAATAAAAATAAAATGTTATACTCACTCATCATTGTATCAATTGAATTACTGTTAGTTGCTGTTTCTTGCAGCAGATACTTTAGATAAGAATAATCTGATATCATTGTCGTAACTGGATAGTCGGTTATTGCAAGAGTTGTGAGAAGTAACGTTTTCTGAGTACTTGGTGAATATTTAGTTGTCTCGGCAATGATTGAATATTTACTTGTGTCATGACTTACTTTATATGTACTTATTTTGGTACTTGTTGAATATGTACTTGTCTTAGTACTTGTTGGATATGTACTAGTCTTAATACTTGTTGGATATGTACTCGTTGGATATGTACTTGCCTTAGTACTTGTTGGATATGTACTTGTCTTAGTACTTGTTGGATATGTACCTGTCTTAGTACTTGTTGGATATGTACCTGTCTTAGTACTTGCTGGATATCTACTTGTCTTAGTACTTATTGGATAAGTGGTCGTCTCAAAAGTTGTTGATTGTACAGTTGTCTCTGTTGTTTGTAAAATGCCTGAAGTACTCGTTTCTGAAATAAATAAAAAAAATCAAAGAAATTTTAGAAAAAATTATATCTTGGATATGTCTATGGATCAGTCTATCTTACAGTACTACATGACGAATATAAATATTATTTTTCAAATAATCTATTATTATAAACTATACTATATTCTATATTGCGACAGATGCGCACAATCAGGTTAAATGTTTCAGTTCTTCAATACATAACACCTAGAATCACCATATCAGTTTTATTATACTAGTTTAAAACAAGCAAATGACTTTTAAGATGGAACACTTGATACACATATTGTGATATTATTTGTATTCAAATAAATGTATGAAATACTGAACGCTCAATTTACATCAGCTTGAACTGGAAACTGAATCTATAGAGTATATACTCTAGCGATTAGGATTGCAACAAGCATCTAATAAAAGTTAAATTTATCATATTTACTAAATTTATTACCTTGGGGTTTTTGGCATAAATAGATAGTTGAATCGCTGCATACAAGATTGTGTAAATGATTGTTATCTTTATGATGTACAAATACACAATGGCACTGATTCGGAACTGCACAAACACTAGGATCAACGTTTGTATACAGTTCACTGCAGGTCGTCCCATTATCTCGTCCACACATGGAAGGATTTCCATCAGTCCAGTAACGCTCAGAAGTCGCGTTGTATCTTATCAACCCAACAAGAAATACAGTAAATCTGAAACGCATATGTCAGTTTGTTTTATAGCAGTTATAAAATGTAATTAAGTTTCTATAAAAATTATACAAATAGATTAATTCATTGTATATTATAACTTTAATAATGAGGCTATTTTATTAGCGAAGCTATTAATTTCTTACAATTTTTAATATCGCCAACTCGAAATCAGTTGATCTATTTATAAAAGTAACTTAAGTAGGCTTAATTAGTTCATACAGTGTAACGAAATCATCCAGCTCTTGTTGATTGTTAATGCTCGCTAAATGTGATCCGCTTTTCTGACATTCTGTTTCAGCATCAGTGAAATTTTTCTTATCGTTAGAAACATAGTAGCAAGAGTCTCCGTAACTTGTCCAATCGCTGGGACATTGGACTAAAATAAAAGACTATAATGATAATAATCGATCAGAGTGGCGTATTTCGAAAGTGGGCATGGGGTACTTGAGGGTTTTAACATTAAAAGGAAAAACTTTTTGTAATGTTAAAGGTGTCAGTTTAGTCTTACTTAACTTCCTCCTTGTGACAATTTAGGAAAAAACATACTTTATAAATATATGAAGACAAAATACATGTATGGGTAGATCAGAATTGAGTGATAGTTTACCTAAACAAGAACAGAGAAAAGTCATTTACTTCAATTTTTGTTGTAACCATCCCCTCCTCCCCCCCCCCCCTATAGTGAAATCCTGACTATAGTATGCACCACTAATCGATGATAATGATAACATTGGTGTAATTACTGCAGTAAAGGGAATAAATGATGCGATCACAAGGAATGAAAAATATGACACAGAATCTGAAACCATTTAGATAAAAATATATATCGAAGATATATATCATACAATTTTTATAATATAAATTCTCGCTATATAAAATGATTTGGCGTTTACCGTTTGAGTTTGATACTGCAGTGACGGAAATAAAGTAGCAAATTGTTAAGATCAAATACCAAGTCATAGTTTTAAGAGCATCAGCAGGTGGCATGAAATATACAAAATTTACAAAAATTAAGATTTTTATCTATAACAGTTTAGTATAGGCAAACTGTACAATTATATCAGAAGCTATCACTTTATCGCGCCGTCAACTAAAGAAAGCTTAATTAGCGCATTTCTTCTTGCATTTTCTTCTTTAATACTCGAAGCGTACGTATGTCGTATGGTATTATAAAAACTTCTTTTGATTTTGACGTTTAACTGACGAATGAAATGACGAAAAGTAGTAGATTTAAGAGAGTTGAGGATAACAAAGTCACCCCTAGAAAAGTTTCATTTTTTCATTGCATATCAGAGAAAAACATAAAAAATTCGCTGCTTAATCGCCAACGAGTAAACGATTCAGACAAATTTCCGACTTCAAATGACTGTAAAAAAGTGAAAAAATTAATGAAGAAATTTATGAGCACGAGATTTTAAATTTAAGTTAAAGTCATAACTCCATATTATATCAAATTATGTCAACTAGTAAACAATCCGAGATTCGAATCTGAACCTGTCGCATCTGAGTCAATAGCTCTAACCGCTTCCCTAACGAGCCTTGTATTATACTTTATTTATTAGCATAAGGAATTATTTCTTAAAAGTAAAATATTCAAAAAAATCTTTCCAACAAATTTTGTTCCGTGACTCTATGCATAAAACAGTTTTATTAGTCACGAAAATATTTTCTGTTCTTTAAAAATGACTGTTATTTTTACACATTGCTTAAAAATGATTGTCATTAAACTGTTTTGCATTGAAGTAAATTAATGAAAGATTCATTGGAAACAAAGTATCCGAGAATATGCAATTAGGAAGTATCAGGGGAATTTGATTCCCCAACAAATTTAAGAGTAAACCTACTTGTAAAAGTGAATAAAAGGGAAAATTCGGCTGCTTATTTTTCTTCTCTTAAAATTAAAGTCTATTTAGAAAACATTAAAATATTACATTAACTTCGTATAACTTAACAGAAATTAATCAGCTGACAAAAAGTGTTTGAAGTTTAATGTATTGTGACGTTTCGCCCGTCCGTCCGATCGTTCATCAGACGCGACTGTGACAAGTCTACGTGGGTCTGGACATCGTCGCCCATCAGTCCCGACGACGACGCAGGCTGTTCGGCCTGTTTCCAGGGAGAAGCGGAAGGTGTTGACGAAGCGCTACTCATATTAATTTGATTCTTATATGTTCTATAATATTCTTTTTTTATTCTAATGACCCAGGATGTTCAGATATCAATCTCTCGGTAAATAAAACTAGTGACTGGTGACCACTGACCGGTGACCACTGACCGGTGACCACTGACCGGTGACAGGTTTTCTTCCTCTATAACTGTCGAAACTCGCTCACACAAACTTTCACACTTGTAATTGATAAATTAGTATTTATTTTAGCTAATTGGATTATTAAAAAGGGATACGAGGCTAGATTATGAAGGTATTAACCTGATGTCAGTTAATATTTGAGTATACAATCAACTACACTAGTTGAGGAAAAATTAACTATTTATTTACAAGATTTATAACAAATAAACTTCTATTTAGTTGCAAAAGGTGTAAAATCGTTAAGACAACAAACTTAACGATAAACATTACTTGAGAATACATAAAGAATTAATTACAAAGTATAAACTTAAAGTACTGACTTTTAAATCTACTTTCTAACCCGAAGAAATGAAAATCTATTAAATTCTCATTCTCACAAAACATTCATATAACCTCAAACTATATCTACTTTACCTCAGAATATCTTCCGTAGTCCGTGGCCTCTCTCTCTTCTTAAACTACCAATAACCTCGAATATACCCAAAAAATTACTACTTCCGCCCAAACTAAACTAAATTCTTCACTTCCTGACTAAACACGTCCGGTCGATTCAAAAACTGCGACTTGAATTCCTATACGTCCGTTCGATCCAAAAACCACGATTTGAATGAATATATCAGCTAAAAAACCGCGTATCTAAAGCCGCCAGCTGCTAAGCCCCGCCTACAAACTACCCTCTCTCCCCCCTTCTAAAATATCCCTCACAGCAGTTAAAAATTGAGATGATATCAGCTTTTATCATCTAGCACCCAAAAATAAAACTAACTTCTTTAATATTCAATAACTCTTAAATTTTATCGTTTAGAATTATTCATCATTAAAAAATATTCACTTCAGATATCTCATTTTATGATAACTATGAAGTTAAAGTATATTTATTATCAAGTGAAGCAATTTTAACTTAAAATCTTCTCTTTTATGTCCGTAAAATCAAATTTCCCGTCTTTCCCGACAACTGCCAAATAAAAGTATCTAATCTTAGATTCTTTATAACTTTCTATTTACTAAATACTATTTCTTAAAAAATACCCTCGTATATCATTTAAGTTTAACAAAGCTTAGATGCAACTTATCTTAATTTTACGAATTTTTTTAAGTTATATAATTTAATACTTAAAACCAATCTATTAATAGATTTCTAAACATTTTCTAGAGGCACATCTGCCTTTTGCATCGCGATAGCTGCATGCACTAGCTTTCTATCTCTCGAAAAGCTACAGGCTCTGACCGGATCGGTCACAGCCTACCGTCACTTATGGTCACAGCCTACAGCCAAACTATCTACCGCAGAGGCTCTGACTAGCCACGCCCCTCCGGCTGAAAGCAAAACTAGATCACCCGCACTATCATGTCTGGCTACGCCTACCACAACAGCTTATCTAAATCTCCCTCAAAAAAAACTACTTCTAACTGCGCCCAAGCCTATAGCTAGCTACAGCTAAGCTAAACTACACGCTACAGCTAAAACTACCTATCTATACCATCATGCATACATCCAATCACAATAGTTTGTTTAACAAAACCTATTTATAGCTACTATTACTATTCGATAAGCAAATAGAGGCAGCAAGCACTATGTGACACAAAACCAAAATGATAAAAAATATCTAAATAGCAAATTTCACTACACAGCCCCCTCCTCTCTCAAAAATTCTGCCCGAATTTCAGAAAATATTCAGCCTTAATGAAATTTGGATAAGAAAAATCTCAATCACAATACCTAACGTAATAAACCCTTCAATAAAAAAAATCAATTAAATGTCTCGCTAATGTCTCTAATACAACTATACAACTTCAAGTCATCAAATCTCAAAGTCATAAAACCCGTAACTACAAAAAAACAACAAAAATTAATTATCAATGCTTTTTGCGCATAATTCTCCCACCCCTTAATCAAATAAAAAAAACTTGTATACATCTGCATACTTTCCAATTCACAACACAAAAAATGAAATAAATCTTTCAATTAAAATCTTTTAAGAGATCAAAGTACCCTCCCTTATACAGTCACAAAGTCACATAGTCACAATATCATTATAAAAATCGTTTCCAGATTACAATAAACTTAAAGTCTTTATCACTAAAAGTTTTAAAAATTACAAACTTCTCAACAGTCTCTATACAGTCCTTCAAAAGTTTCTGCTTAATTGTTCATTACATAAAAGAAATGTCCATCAGACAAAAATCAAATCAAATGTTTCTAGATTCAACTACATAAAAAGTTTAAACATTCCAAGTCCCATCCTTCCAGTTATAAATGTTCCAATAATGTTCTACTATTCATATTTTTTATTCTCCCAAAGTTCCATAAAGCCCAATCCCCGCTGAATAGATCAGAGGGAATGAATTGATGCACTGCATCAATTCTCGCGATAATGTACTCGTCTCTTCTGATAGCGACCATGTACGTATGTTGACCCTTGAACTGTCCATCGTCTAAGAGGAGAAGGCTTACGTACCTTGACTCCTTGTACTGCTCTTTCGTCTGATGAGGGGAAGATCTGAGTACCTTGACCCCTTTGTTGATTCCCAAATGACTAACTTCATGTCATATTTTTCATTTTTTCGTCAATGTGATCATCACAGTTTAATTCCAAAACCAGTTCCATAACCAAAATAGCAAATTTCATTACAGTATATTAAATTTTCATAACTCAATGTTCGAGGTGTTTAATTGTAATGTATGTTTCTTTCAATCTGTATAAGCTTCCTCAATTTAATGTAGGTTTTTGAACAAAGAAAACATACACTGGACAGTTTAACCAAAATTAATAGTTTTCCCGAGTAACATAGGCACATTAGGCAAGAAATAAATTGATAAATTTAAAGTTTAAATTGACTAAAATATATTTTAAAAAAATATTGAGATACTTACTCCTGATATTTTTGAGATCCACCATTGTCAATTTAAGATCAAGTACTAAAACTAACACTGAGGTATTCCGTAATAAAACTTTTGATTAAAAATTCACGTTAATTGGATGACAGAAAGATATTTTTTGGACGTAAGGTGAATAATTGTTTCACGAATAGGCTACAAAAATGCTGTTTACAGTTTACGTAAAAATGGAATTAAAGTTACACTGAATGTTTACATAGCAACATTGTCATCGCTCTGTGTTGGTTTATAGATTAATATTGGACTCTTCTTACCCCAAATTAACTTTAATTACTAATATACAGGATTAATAATAGACAGGAATGTAACTAAGTTTTATCTCAAAGAAAGAACAACACTTAATGCTTGTTTATTTAATATAAACTATACAAACTAACATAGAAACATTGAAGAAAAATAGATAGCACACTAAATTAAAAATAAACAACATTAAGTTACTGCTACAAGACAATAGATAGTTGATAGATAAATATCAGAGCACAATTGTCCGTGTTTTATCTTGATAATCATAACAATTTTTATAATCGTTTAATTATTCAAATCATCACCAATTAATTGTTTAGTCAAACTTGTAGAAAAAGTAAAAAAACAGTTATCTTCATCACAGGATATTGCGATTAGAATTTGCGTTGAGATTTAACTCCATATATTATTAACCAGCTTTGGTTTTCTAAATTGGTCTTATACTGGCAGCGATTAATTTTATAACGTATATGGAAAGCTTCCTTATCTCTAATTTTTTTTATAAACCTGGGAAGAAATTGCTATTTAAAGGAAGTTTACTGAATTACTAAAATAACAGAATAGACTGTGAACTACAGCTGTGGTTCGAGTTCTTAAATTGTTATTATATAATCAATGAGTAAAATAATTGTTCAAGTTATAACATTTTTTAACTCCACGATTATATAAAAATTCAGCTGACAGAGTGTGAAAAGATTAAAAAGTGTCTTTTGGAAATTGTCAAAAAAGTTCCGTGATAAAATTGATTATTTATTATCGAGTTTCTTGAAAACTGTTTAATATATTAAAAGTTCCTTGAAATTTCAATAGTTTATTATTCACTAATTAAATTAAGAAACTTTCTCACAAAACTCTATTGATTTGCTCTTTTAGTAATTTAGTAATCTGTTTTATCAGAATTCTACAGGAAAGATTAAATTTTTCTCATGTGGCCTAATCTTTGTTGTTCCGTTTACTTTTCGTTGTACTTCGAACCAGGTGGATATCTCATTCTTTTAACATACACTATCTCAGTGTCCGGATACTTAAGTAGTCTCCAAGTTGTGGTGTAATTAAATTTGATCCACAGCAGATTAATTTTAATAGCCGGCCAGTCGTAACATAACAACACAGCTAAACCTGCTAAAAGTACAGGTACAAAAATGACTACGATGAGTTTTCCGAGTGGTTTTTCTGTTGGTTTTTGCTGAACTTTCACTACTTTGATCAAATCTAAAATGTAAAATATTAAACTACGGCATCCAATTATAAAGTTATAAATGTTTAAATCATAATTGTACAATAAACATATAAAAAAGTATGTGTGTTTGT
>JAQIXG010006709.1:0-10052 GCA_034700105.1 Oconnorella tubifera
GGGGGTTTAACCCCCCCCCCCCCCGACAATTCCAACACTGCTTGTAATGCAATAAATTAATAAAAAATGATGAAAGTTAAGGAAATTTTTGGAGAAAAAAGGTAAAAAAATAAAATGCATAAATTTAAATTTTACAAGTCATGACTTGATGTTGAGAAGAAATAGTTTGCCCTCTCATGCAAAAAGTTGAAATCTTTAATAACAGTTGTTATATAAATCGATATTACTGGTAGGATAGAAAGAAATAAATAGCGTTAAAGACGAGACTACGATATATATTATAAGGGAACTATGACATTATAGTTCACTTATAATATATAAAATATTATAATATTAACTATAAATATACTTTCAGTTGCGTATATTGATCATTCGATTTTGAGGGATTATGAAAGTTCTAGGACGATTCGTCAATGGACAGAACTATTCTTATAACGGACGATTGTTATAGCCCCTAACCCTAACCTTAACATTAATCATAACCCTAAACTTAATCCTAACCCTAAACCTAACGAATAACCTTGGCGAATAGTCCGTTGACGAATCGTTCTTTGACAAAACAATTACGATGGGATTAAATGTTGTTCTTCAATTCATGGAATAATTTGCATTTGAAAAATACGTAAAAATTGCTTTTTAACGTATTTTTTTTATTGCATAAGTCTATAATGTAATGAAGTTGAGTGGATAGGAAAGGCAACCTAGAATTGAAAATGTAAGAGCGCCCAAAAGAGTCAAAGGAGTGCAGTTTTCAGACAGATAAATGAAGATTAAAAACCAAAATGAAAGCTGAAATTCTGGTTTGGACACAGATAGATGCGAAAAGGAGACGGTTAATGGAAAATGAAATTCTGCACTAAGACATTGCCAAATGCAAGAAAGCTGGTGTGACGCAGTTTTAGAAATGTTAAAGGTTAATGAAAAGATGAGGAAATATTGATGATCAGCCAATCAGAGATGGAAAGTGGAGATAAATGGAGTGGGTAAGAATGATAGAAAGGTAAAGGTAACCAATCAGAAAAAGAGACACTACAAGACGAAGAAAAGAGTAAAGTTGTAAAAGAAAGAATAAAAAAAGCAGAAAGAGAAAGAAAAAAAGCTTTAGGAAGAAATGATATAGAAAAGAAATTATAGAAGAAAGTCTCAGCTAGAATATAAAGCTTAGGACTTACAAATTATAAGGAATTAGAATTTATTAGAAATTATAAGCTGTGGTAGTGATTGTAATAAGTTAAGTTATTGTAATTTATGAACTATTGATTATTTAAGGAATGAACATTCAAATTAATTAGTATATATAGATGTTATCATTGTAAAATTATTAATAATAAAGAAAACGACAGACAGCCTTTTTAAAGGTCTTCTTATTTCCCCTTTACCTCTAAGCGAGTGTTCTACCAAATAAAGAGCTAAAACATAATACTAGATTCTCCATAAGAAATAGTGTTTGATTGATAAAGAAATTAATAGAAAAATACGTGATTAAGAAATTGTACAATAAAAAAAATTTAACGAATATTCAAATTGTATTTGCGAACAAAATGACATGATGCTCTGAGGAAAAATGATCATTGGTTTGCAGAAATTTTATCAATCAATAAAGAAATATCTGCAGTATGTAAGTAAATAATCAATAAAAAATATATTATCATATATAAATATATGATAATGTAGATCATATATTTATATATTATATATTTATAATCATATATTTATATATGATATATGACGATTTGATTACAAACGGCATATCTTCTGAAATTTGTAAAAATGTGTAATAGTATGGTTTTATTTCTGCACCTCGAAACGTTACACAGATTTCAGTTTATTCGCATTTATTTTATATAACTTATTTGTACTATACCGCATGGTGAAATTAAAGATTTGTATATTAATTTTTATCTGAGGCTTTGCGGATAAATCGCACGACTTAATATGCAGACATTGCTGTAGGCTAAAGCCAGGTCCACACTGGCCGACATTTTGCACAGAGATCCTCTTGAAATTTTCACGCGTGCGCACGAGTGCAAGAAATCGCGTCGTTTTACTATCGGTCGACAGACCAACGATAGGTTTTTTTGCATTTTTTGAAAATGTCACGATAAAACACGGTTCACACAAGCAACTCTGTCGGCGACTCTGTCGGCGACTCTGTCGGCGACTCTGTCGGGAACTCAGCCCTCGACAGAGTCTTCGATAGAGTCGCCGACAGAGTCGCGCGACCCGACGCTCGTCTTTCCGAGTCGCGCGTCAAGTCGCGCGTCAAGCTCAAGACAGAGCTCCCGACAGAGTCGCCGACAGAGTCGACGACAGCGTCGCCAACAGAGTCGCCGACAGAGTCGCAAGTGTGAACCGTGTTTAACTCGTCAAAATGATGGCCAATGTGGACCGGCCTTTAAAGAATGTAATTTATTGATTTTCTGCAGCATCTGTCTGTAACAGAAAGTCGATCAATCAAATTTCGAGCCTTTGTTTCTGATATCATGAATGTTAACCAATTGCCGCGCAGGATTTTCTAACTCAACGAATGAAAAAGAAGATGATCAAATGATGTAATTAAAACAACTGAAAAGATTAATATATTTTGATAATTTGTATACTTTAGTTTGTAATTTATCAATTTTCGTAATTAAGGGGGAGAGGGGGAGGGATGAGATCCGAATAAAAAGGAAAAATATCTGGGTCATTCAAAATGAGACAAAAATGTTGACTTTCACAGAATGATCTTACTGCCCTTTCTTTTATTGTTTTTTACCTTAATTTGAAGAAATATTGCTAAATTTTTCGTCCATTAGGGGAGAGGGCTAAACCCCCCTCCCTCCCCATTCCTTCACCCCTGCATATATATATAATATAAAAATATGACTTCTAAACATATGTATGACCCCCTGAAACCGCGGACATATATAAACTTTGTGTGTGTATACACTATGTAGTCAACTTAATCATTTTAGAATAATCATAAAAATATATCTGTAGTCTAAATCATCAGCAGAATTTCGTCCGTATATTCACCAGTGATCCATATATTTATCTTTCTCTTTGTTTCTCGATATGTTTCTGCGTTTTATTTGCCATTGACTACAGGGTGGGTCCGATTTTTAATTAATTAATCGATATTAACTTGTGAATAAAGCGTATAATTAAGCGTAAAGTCATATTTCTCCCGGCACGCAATAAAGTCACCCGGCATCAATATGTAATGACTTCAAAGCGATGCTGGCAGGGTCATTAGAGGTGTTTCCAGAATCCGTGAATTTTAATGAAAGCTTTGTTAATCATAATACCACCCAAATGCCCTATAATGTTTATCATTAATCTGAAACTGGTTTAAAAAAATTATACCAAATCTGTGCATGAGTTTCAAAGTAGTCGACCTTCATCTCTCAGTGCCCGGGCCCTCAATCTTTCTGGTACAATGTGCTGTCATTTTGCTTTCCAAGCGTTTCGCAAGTGAATTACTCAGACCTTTCTTTAGAAAGAATCTCAAATGTGTTCAATAGGCTCATACCATATCAGGTAGGCAGCAATAGAATTATTCACATTTACCATCTTCAGTAAACTCGTATCAATATACGACAGGGTCTCCAAGCTTAATAATAGCCTTTCAAAACAGTCACACTGGTTCAATTTCAAATGCAACGTTTAAAAACAAAAAAATTGATTTTAGTGACGCTTCAGTTAATATTCATAAATATAATCAACCTTTCACTGGAAAAACTTCGACTCCAGTGCATCACGGTTCAACTCCTAAACCAACTTTACTGTCAAAACCATTGCAAACAAAAAGTGGATACTCTTCGGATTCATACCCTGATGTTCTTAGTCGTCAGAAAAAATACTTTAACCCATGTACTTTACAGTCAGATGTTTTATCAACTTATTGGAATGATACGCGAACACCTTCTGGTATATCCGATGAAAGACTACCTGATCCCTACGATAAAAATTACCCAGTATCGCTTTCACAACATTCCAGAATCATTGACACTCTACTCGATGCGGATGACACGGGGTTCTCCTTTAATCCTAACATTATATGTCCCCCGAGAATTTCCTAAAACTCGTCCGAACTACAATCAGAGCATTTCAAGAGATCCTACTTTTAATCGCAACAGGACTGATTTGAATGTTCCTTTTCAAAACAATTCAGTTCAATCAAGTGTTGGGGTTTCGCTTCACAATGCTGCACAAAATTCAAAACGTGAGCGATTATACACACATGTACGTGTATGACGCTGGCACTTTGCTGATTATTATTATTGATATTATTTATTATTGATGTTATTTATTATAATATTGAGTAATAATATTTATATTAAAGTAATCTAACGAAAATAAAATTATTTTAAGCACGTCAATTTAAAAATAGCCTGTTATGATATACACTTGCTTTGTATGATGTGATACATCGCTTCTCAAATATGTCACATCTCTCCGTATATTTTTTCTTAATGTTTGATACTCTATAGTAATTATAAACTATAGTAATTTGATTTACAATAGTTTTATAGTTTGGTCTTTTATAATGCGGCAAGCGCATAAGCTACACGTGTTCATACACTCGTGAAAATGATGACATTGACCTATATGCAATGTCAAATAATCCAAAAGAAATATACGTCTATTTTTGTATCTAAACTTTCGGATAAAATGTTGAAAGAAATTTCAGTTTTTTTATGCAGTATTTAAGTATGTGGGCAGATTTGGCACAAAATAAATTAGTTTTATGCATTGAGTTAAAGTAGATCTAAACCAATTAGCATATTATTATCCCGAGCAATAATGTATTATTTTATTTTCATTATAATGCAGATATTTGTTAGTTTACCTTAATTTATATGTAATGAAGTTATATAGTAGTTCTATAATTTTTTTAATATCTGCAGAAGAAAATATGTTAAAAATCTAGAAGAAAAATTATATCTATTAGGGTTCTCAATTTCATTACATTGGTTTAGTTTTCACTCGGCTTTGCAGTTTAGTTATTTATGTTCTAAAACAAAAATTCCAATATTGGAATTACGTAGTAAGTTCCAATAGTGGCAAATTTAGCCAAAATTATAACCATGTAAAGTCCCTTAATTTTTATGCAGAAATTAATAATATATAGAACTTTATTCGCATCAAAGCAGTGAACAACATAAACATATAACAAAAACACAATAAAATACACCAGAATAATATGAAAATAAAAGTCAGCAGTTAAGATTAACTTATGTACATCTACAAACTAATTAAATAAAAGATAACTCATCAATCAAATGTTTGCAATATTTAAAGCTTAAATTTAAAATTAATTAATTAATGAGTATATAAATAACTAATGGGTATATTATAACAAAAAGAACATTTTTAACCGTGTCAATCAAAATTTGCGGAAAAGGCTAAAGAGAGGTTACTTCCAGAATGTATCATTCTTAATATAGTAACGAAATGATTTAGGATAATGACGTTTCTTTGTTAAGATATGCAGTTATAATGTATCTGAATGCTATATATAGTTCCGCATTTATATCATGCACACCTGAGCCTTTTTGTTTGATTAATGATACTAACTATTATCTTTTCTTTCTTATGTCCCTTTTGTTTGATATTTTATAAAACGACCCATCTACTCGTGTTCATTCAGATGTGATGACGACATTATTGACAATGTCATTGTTATTGATAGTGTAAATACCAGTGTAGAATACCCACAAGTAAAATTGTCATATAAAGGAAAATTAAGTTAAGCTTTTGTTATATTCTTATTTCTTGATATGCGCTTGAAACGTTTAAGCAAATTGCGGAGTATTAGAAAACGCACACAGTAGCACGGTATATATAGTCCTAGCCCTGTTAAATAAAGGATTTTTAGGCTCTATTTAGGTATTTTATAAGAAAATTTAGAGTAACTATTTTTAACAGTTTAGGCCTACATGATATTCCTACAAACTGACTTATTCTCACCTTAATCAATAGAGAACATTATTAGTAGTTTTCATTAGAATGCAGATATACTTTAGTATAATTCTATGCATAGCATTAAACTGTTTTACTGTATGAGGACAGCAGACGCTTGATAATGGCTGCATTGATTATACTTGCACGTATGCTGATCAAATGGAAAAACTTAAAAAAGACGTGGCTCTCCTGATCCAACAAAATTCAATCATAAAAGGCACATTGACTCAAGTTGAATTTAAAAACAGTCTTCTGGAGAAAAAGTTAGGAGAACTTTCACAAGAGAATACTTCGGGTTCTGATACAAACAGTCTCTGCTGAGGCCACAACTTATTCAGTTAATAAGACGTCTAGTACTGAAATGTCTACGTCGGTAACAATACCAACTATATCTATGACATCTTCAGCAACAACTGCCAGAGTTTCAACAAGTAAGTTAAGGTGTTTTTTAACCTAAATGTTAACAAAATTCTTTATTAACATCAAACTTAAATAAACAACTGATAGCTCGAAACTTATATAAGCTGCATTTATGGATGCATTCATGGATAGTTAGCAAGTACAGTGATTGCCTATACATAAATCAATCTAAATACAGTCATTAAGTTAAGAATTGTGTAAAATTACAAGAAGGAACTTAGCAAAAAGCTAAAAGTTCTTATATTACTTATAGAAGATCAGTTGGGATTCCTAAATTAATTTAAATTATAATAGTTTTCTTAGTTCTAGGAGGGAGCTGTGAGAGTTAGAATTCCAAGAGGGAGCTCTGGGGCTTATAATCCCACCCATTGCAAGTTAAACTGTTCATTCGTTTTAAATATGTTAGTTTAGTGTTAACCCCTCCACCTCGGACCCCAGCTCTCTCATACGACAAATTAATAAAAAATTAAACATTAGATATGTACGTCTATGATGCAACTAGGACACAAATTGTGTGATAACCTAAATGGTCATCATACTTTTTTAAGGAAACCCTCTGACCCCCTTTAGTGAAATTTTAGCAACGCTACTGAACTTGAAAGACGATGGGCTTTTAATTAGTCTTGTCATATATATTTTGCAAATTGACACCAACTGACGCTTTGTATAAAAGAGCGAGTTTTATTATAGTTTTTAGAGTTTTGATCGCTTTTTTATTTTTAATATACTATGCATTTACTTCAAATCTATAGCTAATTTCATATATTTTATATTAACCTGTCAAATTATGACCATTACTGCAGTTTGAAAATTATGTCAAGACATCGCATCATTTATGACGAGTTCGTAATTAATAAATTGTAATTAATTTTCTCGTGAGTCGGCGTGTTGCAAAGAAAACATTTTACAACAAAATTTGACACTTTGACATCTGTTATCCCTATTAAATTTTGTTTCACTCATTCTCGTTACAAGTATTATAATTATAGCTAGTTATTATAATTGTAGCTAGTTTAATGTTTAGGGCTAGAAAGTTATCTTTGTTTCAAATATTCCCTTCACTTTCTTGTTAAAAACCTACAGTATTAATTTTACTATAGGTAAAACTATAGTAATTGTCCCTTTTGGTACAGTTTCCAAAGACTCTTTTTAACTTATTGGTTTTTTAATTGTTTGAACATTTGTCAGCATTTTTATATGCCATGTATGTTCAAACTTCTAATTTTCTGTATATTGTATATTGTATATAATTCATTATTATTGAACAATTGAATATTGAACTTCTGTGTTTTGAACTATTGTATATTTAAATAACTATAAAAAAATCATCAATTTATATTTGATAGCAATAATGAAAAGCTTGTTATTTCATTTCAGTTGATTCGGTCAATGCAGTTTTGGAACAAGAAATGCCTTTGCCAATTTTTAATCCGACTGATATTATTCAGCTAAATGGACGAATATACATTAATGATTATTTATCAAATATATTCGTTTATAATGCAAGTACTTTACAGAAGATTCAAATTATATCTCCATCAAATAAATGCGGTATTAATTTTGTAACCGCATGCGAATCAAGTAATAGCTTCTACGTTCAAGATTCATATAAAAACGGAACAACTTTCGCGGCAAGAATTTGGAAATATGATCTCAGCACATTGTCATGTACTATATGGAAAGAATTTGAAGGAATTTGGCCGATCTATAAATACTTTACTATGGGTCTGTCAGTTATACCCGATAAGCAAATCGGATGTAAAATTATTGTTGATATTACTAATGGAAGTTCTATCACTGAGTTGTATGTAATGAATACAGAGGCCGATACACTGTACACAATTATAATTACGTCGTCTAACTTTAATTTTAGAAATGTTATTGGTGAAACTGTGGATGGAGATTTTGTAACTTACTATAGCGGTAATTATATATGTATTCTCAAAAATAATGGGAGTGGTATTTATAAACAAACCGCAGATGATCTGCACGGATTTATATTGTATTCCTTAACTATTCAAGCGCCAACAGGTCAAATATTCACTGGAGATAGCATTAACGATCAATTAAAGGTAGCAGAACCGGATCAGAGCAAAAGTTGTGCACTGATTCAGTATCAATATGAATATCCTTCATTGGTTTATGGTTACTGGAAAACAAATAGGATGATTATTGTAATAACTAATGGTGTAACTAGTAGACTATTAATTTACAAACTTGATTTCTGATAAAACTACAGTCGACAGTAATATCGATTTAATCTTGATATTTTAGAAATCTTGTAACAAGATTAAGAACTTTAATATAACTGATAATAAATACTTAAAACGTTGCATTGTTATATAATATAGTAAATCTATAATATTTGTGTATGTAAATAGTTCGATTATATAATATGCACAATATTATTATATCTATAAAGCGCGATTATATCTAATGTGTATAATAATTTATATTATATATACTGTATAATGTATATATAATAATAATTGTACCATTTAATTGTATCATTTCTGTTTTATTTATATTGTCTATAATAGTGATTATACACAAGCGCCCTTCCCCCCTCCTGGGGTCCCCCGTGTTTAGTGTCTCATAGAAAATTACTGAATTAGTAGAGCTATGATAATTAATAATAAGTCAATTTTAGAGGTACTATCTTAAAACACTGCTTGTAAATTTTAGATTTTTAAATGTTTAATAAAAAGCGCACAGCATTTGAGTGTATCGATATATACTGTAATGCAATAAATTAATAAAAGTTATAAAAGTTAAAGAAATGACAATTGTTTGGAGAATAGCTAAAAAATATAATTCATTAATTTAACAAGTCATGACTTCATGTTGAGAAAAAATTGTTTCCCCTCGCATGCAAAAGCTGAAATCTTAGACAATAGTTTTTATATAAATCGATATTACTTGTAGGGTACAAATAAATAAACAGTGTCAAAACAAGATTATAACATACAGTATATATTATAACTATGACATTATAATCCTATCTATATAAGTAGATCTATTAAATTACAGGTCAATTAAAAAAACTATTGCTGGTTAAATATACTTTCAGGGGCGTTAAAAATATTGACCATTCAGCATTGATGGAATATGAGTGGGACCCAATATTGTTATGTAATCCCGGAATAATTTTTGCATTTGAAAAATACGTAAAAATTGCTTTTTTAAAAAGTGTTCAAATCAGATTTGAGAAAATGACTCTGCGGAAAAATGACGAGTAGTTTGCAGAAATGTTATATATGATGAATGATAATTTGATTATAAACGGTACATTTTCTGAATTTGGTTAAAATGTGTAATACTGTAGTATGGTTTTAATTTTGCACCTAAAAATGTTGCGCCGATTTATGTTTATTTTATATTTACTTTGTATTGATGAGATCAAAGTCATTCTCATGAGGTCACAGTCATTCTGAGAGGTTATAGTCTTCTTCTAGATGTAGTAGTGATATTATAAGAGGTTCTAGGGGATCAAATAATGCTAAGTCGTCGTGACGTCTTATAAATTCGGCAACAGCTGAGAGGTAACAGGCAATCGCTATTTGCGGCTCAAATGTGGCCAAGATCAAGAAGGATAGTCTGGGTTGATTTCTGAATAAATGACTTTCTAATATAGTCCTAATAATACAATTTGACTAGACCTATGTTACTAACTATTCTAAGATATA
>JAQIXG010006710.1:0-10051 GCA_034700105.1 Oconnorella tubifera
ACAGAGAGACTATGAGTGTAAACATAGAGACACTGTGCAACATTTACGCAACAATCGAAAGCTTGTGTGTTCAACTAGCCAACTAGCTATGAGTTTTTGTTATAAGGGTGACACGAGGGGGCGCTGTATGCAGATATGTGGGCCCCTCAGTGTGTGTACAGTGCGGCTCAATTGCAGGGGGGCGTGTAATGTGGATGGGGGGGGGGGGGCAGATTTTAAAATGAGGGCAGCGAATCTGAGATAAGAATCTGCTTTTTTCAAAATCTAATCTTTGAAGTTTCTTCCACAAACAACCCAGTAACCCGACAATTCGGCCCCAAATACATAAACCCGACAAATCGGCCCCGAACACATTCAACCCGGATTTTTTTAAACCAGTAGCGGCCCAAAAAGATATATACTCAAAAAAATGGCCCCCTTGTTTTGGGTCACCCTGAAGCTAGGGCTATAATACTATGGGGTTAAGTTGATATTTCTTTTATTTAATGCAATAATTCTTTGATATTATTTACTGCGTCACGTGATGCTCTGTTTATTTTCATTTTATGTCACGTGTCATGTCACGTGACTGAATGAGAACGAGATCTAATTGGTCGGTCATTCCCCAGAGAAATATAGAATAGATTAGATGAAATGTCTTGGCGAAAGAAAGAAAGATTTAAGGAATGAAAGAAGAAAAGAAACGAAAGACACAAAAGAAGTAATTAAGAATTGAAGAAGAAATTAAAGAATTCAGAATGTAATTTGTCAAAAAAAGAGAAAATGATGAATGAATGAATGAGTGAATGAATTAGTGAATGGATTAGTAAATGAATGAGTGAATGGGGATTGAATGAATGAGGATTGAATGAATGAGGATTGAATGAATGAATAAATGAACGAATAAAAAAAGAGACTTAAATAGCTAAATAAAACAAGTTTAAACACAACGAAAAAATGAGAGAATGAATGAATGAAGAATTGAAAGAGAGAAAAAAGAAATGAAGAACGAAAAAATAAAGTGAGAAAAATTAGGCATATATATTGGACGGTCTGTTTATCTCCATCTGGTATAGGATGCTGATTGCAAACTGATCAACGATAAGCAACAGCACTAACCATCAGAAATAAAGCCTTCTAAATGCATTGATTCAAAAACCTATACCAGATTGAACATTCGCGTCGCTAAATGATGAATGTTCAAAACTATTTAGAAATGTAGGGATTTGCGGGGATTTGCTCTTTTTTCACCGCATTTCAACGATTTCGTTTTTTTCACCGCATTTCAGACATGAAATGAAAAACTTTACGATTCTAGATCACGTTCGTCTAAAATTATGAGGGTAGCTTTGTTTTGGGAGATGGGGGGGGAAGAGAGGGCTTAATGAAATTTAAGGACTATAAAAAATAGGCAATTATTTTAGGCGCTATAATTAATTGATTAATTTGATAAAAAAATATATTCTATTATAAGTAGTTTAAGTGTTTGAATTTTCTATTAGTTAAATGTATACAATTAAAATTTTAACGAAACATTTATTTGCCCTTCCCCGATCGGGGTTTAAACAATATTTTTTTTATGCCTATATGTAGACTTACTTTACTAAATTTTATGCAAAATACTTCCTCTCGTTCTACAGAAGAAACAAATTGACCATACATTTGCAATAAAGTCAAATGATTTCGTCACTATCTATAGATATAATGAATGGAGGGTATCCTCTGTTATACAATTTTGACAAGGGATATTTATAGATTCAATGACATAAATCATAAATTAACGTTACATATTACATATTACATATCTACTACATATTACATATCTATTACACGAGGAATCTATATGATCTACAATTTCTTCTTCCAACTTGTACTTTATTTTCCGTCTGAACGGACGGCTGAGTCAACCTTTAAGATGGACTCTGTGTGTTATTTAGACAATCTTCCGGACTGTCTCCTGCTCCGGGTCCTCGGGGGCCTGACCAGCCACGAGGACCTCCAGTCCCTCGCCCAGTGCAGCGCCAGGCTGAGCGGCCTCGTGCATGATAGGACCCTTGTCAGGTAACGGGGGAAATACGGCGTAGAAAATAAATGAGCGATAATAAAGGAATTGTAATTTATTTTTTGTAAATTTCGGTGTTTTTTCGGTTTCGTAGTAAAATTGAGTAGTTTTTATTACGCGGTATGAATTATGAATTATAAGTTTTAACCTGTTGAAAATTATATCTTTCACACTAAACACCAATTGTATGAATTATTAAATTTAACTAAACTTATGTGAATCTTAATTTACTTTATTTAGACTTAGATTATTTATTTATTTACTCTAGTAATCTTTATTTACTTTATTTAGACGTACAATTTTGGATGGATGCTATTCGTTGACTGAATCTTCCCTAAAGACTTACATCGAATCAAATGCTCTCTCTATCACAACGTTAGATTTAAGCAATTGCTATTGGCTATCATCCCGTTGCATGCAGGCCACTATTCGTCGATGCCGTAACTTGCGGGATCTATCCGTAGCGCATTGTCCAATCAGAATCGACCATTTGGTGTCAGTTTTGATGTCGTTGAGTCAGCTGGAAGGGTTGCGTTTTAGTGTCGCGTCGTTTGTTAGTTTAAAGAAAAGTGTTTTTGAGCCGGCGAGTGAGATTGTAGCGAGATTGAAACGAATTGAAATATCTTACTCATCGAGGGAACTTAGGGTAAATGTTTTAAATTGAAATAGTTCAACACTTGTTACTAAATAGCCGTTTGTGCTGATGCGACATTAAGCAACATGCATGCTATTTACTCGATAATTTGTTAGTATGTTAATTGTATTTATTATTTCATTAAATACCATAGCACTAATTGTGCTGATGTGACGTTAAGAAATAAACTAAAGATTAGATAACATTTTAAACATATTATTTTTTAGTTATCTTTTATTTATATTTTCTAAACAGGAAATGAAATTCTTAGGCGAATATACGACGTTGTTAGACTACTGCGAATGTTTGGAACAATTAACGATCACTACAGCCGAAGTATCAATGCCTGAACTGTATCGTCCTTTGTTGTCCAATCCAAACAGTTTCCTCTCTCTTCACTCACTCTCTCTCACTTCTACCATTCATGCCGGCGCTCAGATGTCAGCATTTCTATAGATTTATATATTTTGATTTTAAATTGTACAAATATATAATTCTAATATATTAGAATTAGTCGTATTGTATTAGGGTTATAATTAGGGTTAGGTTTAGTATTAGGGTTAGTACTAGGTTAGACGAAAAGTCTATAGACAGTTTGTTACTGGTTCTTTATAGTTAGTATGTTGTGCTATTAGTAAAAACTAAGTTTCTTTTTTCATGACTATATCACATATGACGACATATTTTGTTATCTTTCTGCACTATTTAGCAATTATATTAACTAAACAATCACTGCATTATGTATATAATTTTGGATGATAACCTAGATATATTACGCTTTAATATCTCTGTAATAATCTAGGTTGTTTTATGGCGTATTAATTCAACTTCCAAATGATAAGATCAACTACCGAACCCTTCTAATGCCAAACGTCAACTTTTCTGAATTCATATCAAAGCCTCAGTTCCAAGGATGTCTGCAGAACATCAACGAAATTGAAAATCTCGACGTTTCAGGCTCTAAGGAAGAATTTCAGATTTATAAAAATGATGAGGGAGGAGGAGGGAGGGAGGGGGAGGGAAGGGGGTTGGATTTTAGAAGGGCGGTGAGGTTGAGGTATTTAAATTTGGCTCAAACGCGAATCAGTGGGACGCATTTGGTTGATATCGCATTTGCGTCATATGGTAGCCTGACAAGCATTAATTTGTTTGGGTGTGAATGGGTCTTTAGTCAGGTTTGTACTGGCTATTTCTGTTTTATTGCAATTTGTATTTTCTGGTATTTTTTATATATTTTTTATTTCTAATTAACAATCGTATAGGAGAGTAATTATTAGAGTAAATCAGGTCAGAACTTTGAACTATAATGTTAATGTTTTACTAATGAATCATTGACTTCAGTATGCAATAGAAGCATTTGAGCTGATGTGACATTGAGCAAACTGTTTTTTAGTTTATTATTATTACAGTAGTCTTTCCTTGCTGCACCCTTTAGTAAGCTCTTTAATTTAGCTACTTAATATCATCTCTAAATGGTGACATAATTAATAATGTTTAATCATAGTAGAGTTTAAACTTAGACTAATTTTAGATTCAACTTAGGTTAATCCTGGTTTAAACTTAGATTTATCTAAGCGTTCAGTTTAATGATGTATGAATTGTGGTTTCTGTTTTTTAGAACGGTGAATTTAATCGCAATGGTTTCTTATTGTTTCTTGAAACTTGCGTGAAACTGAAACATTTGAACATTGGGGGGGTGCATCATCACATTGATCACGTTGATCACATTGATCACAGTGAGTCAAGTTCATCGTTCTCTAATGAGTTTCATCGCAGATCTGTTCTTGAGCGAATTAGAGGTATTGCTTTTATTTACTTGATTACTGTTCTTTAATGATCTGTCCCCCCCATCATTCCCAAAATAAAGATACTGGACTGCTCTGCTGTGTTAAGAGTGAAGCGTTCACTCATCATTTGATTTATACACACACACAGTTCATAACGCGTCAGTAAATAGACGCATTTGTGCTGATGTGACGTTAAACTTTATTTAAACAAAGTAAATCCTAACAAGCCTAATCGCTGATTTACTTTTGTAAATATGATTTTCATTAGAGTTAATCAAAGTTATTGTATAGAGTTAAACTGGTTAAAGTTACACGTGATTAACTTTAGGTTTAACCAGTCTTGGTCTTCCAGCTTGCGCGCTGTGTAGATCTTTGACACGATGTCACGCACAGAGAGGTCATCGTGTCGCTTCATGTCATGCACAGAGAGGTCATCGTGTCGCTGCTTTGTCTCATACAAGAGCATTAAAGCGGCATAGGGAAGTATGTAGTTACTTGCTTTTTAACATTTTTTTTGGGAGGGGGGGATAAAAATGAGTGAGTAAAGTTTTATACTGGGGTCTTGCTCCACCCCACTCCACATCTGTTCAAGGAAATGATTTACTGCGTTAAGCGTGAGGTGTTCACTCATCACTTGGTGCATATGTATGTATTTGTTCACTCATCAGTTTTTGAATGCCAAGTTGATAGCATATCAATAAATTGCATATTTTTCATAGATTTTTACTATTTTTTCTTTATTTTGTGGTGTATTTGTGACGTTTTAGGAGCCTTCTATAAACCCCTCAGAACCTGGAGACATTGATACTGTCTCTGATACATTCCTCCGTGATACAGTCTATGATACAGTCCGTGATACAGTCTCAAATACAGTCTCAGATACATTGTCTAATGTCTCATTGATGCAGAGACTGGTGGAGAATAATCCTGATCTCAAGACGTTAGAGATTGTAGCGGTTGATTTTACGTCCACTTTCCAAAAGAATAAATTTATATCAAATAGACATCCTGCCACGCGTGAAAGTTCACATTGGTCAGTGAAATTTGAATGAAATCTGGGTGAAATTTGAATGAAATTTGAATGAAATTTGAATGAAATCTGGGTGAAATTTGAGTGAAATTTGAATGAAAAAAGAGGACAAATTAAATGCAACATTGATGTACTTACCAAATTATTGTCTCATTGATTCATTGACTGGTTGATCGAATGATTGATTGTCTGCTAAATAAAAGATTAACTAATTAATTGATTGATAGATTAACTGATTAATTGACTGATTGGCTGGTTAATAGATTGACTGACTAATTGACTGAGTACATTGTTGATTGATTGATTTATTGTTTTATCACAGTTCACATACAGATCACATATATGACAGTGATCTCACATCTGTTTCACATCTTTACTCTCTCACATCACTTACCATCATTGGTACTACAGGTTGGCAGTTATAATTATAATTAAGTTTATTTTCATACTTAATTCAATTAATTAGTATTATAATTAAGTTCTAATTACATTTATTATCATCATGATAACTATCATATAATAAATGCTCACATATATTTATATATATATATATATAACTTCTTCCTCTTGTCTGATTGGTTTGTTCTAATTCTTGTTCTCTTCTGATTGGTCCGTTTAGCTATCTCAGGGACGTGTTTGCTGTCTATAGCCAAGGGTTGTCTCAGTCTACAGAGACTGTCTCTCGCTAATATTGGTAGCGCTTTGATATCGCCAACTGGATTCATTCAGGCTGTCGCGCACATGAATAACTTACGAGATCTGAGGTACGCATTGAATTTAGCTTAGTATTTAAATTATAAGAATTAAAACTATATAAATCTAATACATAATTTTATTATTTAAATCATACGATAAACAGACAAAACTGATTTAAATAGTCATCAATTGTCATCTCTCTCTCACTGTCTTTGTCTCTAGACTAGAACAGTCTACGCTGTCTCTCAGTTCACGTTTCTTCACATCTCTCTCACACGCTTCACACTTACGCAGACTTTGTATCATCAGTCGACACGCAACTTTTAAACATCAAGATCTCATCAAACTTGTAGATACGGTATGTCTGTCTGTCTATCTGTCAGTCCGTCCGTCTATCTGTCTGTCTGTCTATCTACTTATCTCTATCTGTCTATCTATCTGTCTGTAATTATATATTTTCCTATATATTTATTTATATTAATATATATACAAATAACATATATATATTACTTATTATACAAATTTGTTGCTAGTTAAAGCGCCTTGTAGTCATTCAGCTGTTCACTGACTCAGCACAAACATCTTGTCGAATGCTTACTACAAGTCTTAATAAAAGGTACTCAATGACTGTGGGTGTCTTAAACTAGTTTTAAACTGGTTTTAACTGCTTTAAAACTTGTTTTAACTTGTTTAGACTAGTTTAAACTGGTATTCAACTAGTTTTAAAATCAATTTTAAAACCAGTTCTGTAGTTATTCTTACACATTGTGTAGTGTACAGTTCAAATGACAATTATATCTTGCAAATAGTTATTGTAGTCACTAAGTAGATAAATTTGTGCTGATGTGACGTTAAACAGAGAAAATTAAATATCAAAATATGTGTATTGTCTGGGAACTGCCATTAATAAATATTCAAATACCGTTATGTCAGACAAAAATATTTCTGGTCTGTCTATTAGTCACTAAAGTTAATATTAAATATTTATAGTTAAAGTAAAATAGTTATAGCTAAATAAAAGTTAATATAAAAGTGATTTTTATTTTTTGTTTAGATTTCTAGGCAGTAGGCCTGCCTTGTCGATCTCTCTTCTCTCATTGGCTGATGAATCAATCAAAGATCTGCCCAATCACATTCCTCCGAAACATTTCACTGAACTGACGCGATTCTCTTGTGATGTATGCAGTATACCGCCGAGTGATTGAAATCACTTCATGACTTCTTATCATCACTCCGTATCGTCACTTTGTATCATCACTTCACATCATCACTTTGTATTTGTTGATTTTTGTATAGATGCTTCATTTACGTATATATGTTGTGCAGTGATCATCTATAGGGCATTGTGCTGTGTGTGTGTGACTTCAACATTATTCTAAACTATTACGTTTTGAAGGACTACATTTACTTCTGTGTACATTCATTTAATACGATCAGCTTTCACTTATAGCTAGCATTTTACTGCTTGCCTTCTGTCTGTCTATCTGTCTGTGTCTTGTATCTTTCTATCTATCTGTCTATGTATCTGTCTGTCTGTATTCTTTGCTGTTGTTTCTAGTATTATGTGAAGAAAACATTGAAAAGCATGAATCAGTAGAATACAAATAACAATTTTATGTTTATTAAATAAATAAAAATAAACATATATTTATATTTAATGTTTATTGAGTTGTTTGTTATTAAATTCAGTCAAAATTAAAAACAAAATGATTCTGTAAAATTATATAATTAGTTTTTTAAGCGTCTGTTCATAAATTTAATTAATATTCTATTTAAGTTAATTTTATATTTTTAATTAATAAATCTATCTATTAGTGAAAGATTAACAGAATAAATCTTAACTAATAACAAAACAATCTTAACTAATAACAGAATCTTAACTAATAATAAAATAAATCTTAACTAATAACAGAATCTTAACTAATAACAGAATAATTTTAACTAATAACAAACAAAATATTAACTAATAACAAAACAATCTTAACTAATAACAGAATAATCTTAACTAATAACGGAATCTTAACTAATAACAAAATAATCGTAATAAATCTTAACTAAAATCAATCTTTACTACTAGTAGAATAATCTTAACTGTACAACGAATAAGTCGTAGAAAAGTATTAGAACTTCTATTAGAATTTAAATTAGAATTTCTATTAGAATTTAAATTAGAATTTCAATCAGAATTCTATTCCAACAATTTATTTATCTCAGTCTCACAATTCTAATTTTTATTGCACTCAAAATTCTTAACTACTACAAGATTGACCTTTAATGACCCTAAAACAAGGTCAAAGGTCATCTATACCACGTGACTAATGATTTCAAAGGTCATCTATAGCACATGACGTATTGATGACATCAGCTATGTGGCTATTAATAGCCTTACATCCTTGTACAGTGTCGTCATCATCGCTGTCAGTGAAGTCTATATCAGCGAGTTGATCAAAACAAGGTACTTCCTGTGCCCCACCCCCGTCCCCCCCACAGCAGCCATCTTGTTCTTGTTCCTTACTTTTTCTCTGATTCGCTAGGTTGAGGTAGATATTATGTCATTTATTGATAATATCTGGTTTAATTTAGTCATATATCAGTCATATATTTAGTTCTATCAGTCAGTCAATAAGTTAGTCAATAAGTCAGTGATGAAGTCAGTCAATAAGTTAGTTACTTCAGCAATAAATCAATGAGTTAATAATGGAATCAGTCAATAAATTAGTCAATCAATAAATGCAATAAACGACTCAATATCAACCTGACTGTGATGTGTAGAAGGACTGATTAAACGGTTTACTATTCTGTTCATTCAATTGACCAGTTTTCAATGAATTCAAAACATCCAACTCATCAGTGTACCTTGCAACACCTGAAACACAGCGCAATGCATGAGACACCTGGTCTATACATATGTATGTCATTTTACTTCAATTGTATTAGTAGTACTTTAATGTCACATCAGCACAAAAAAGATTATTAATTAGAGAAAATCATTTAATACATAACATTAACAGGTAGGTTATTAAGTTGAGGAGAATATCACAGATGATAATTAACGTCACATCAGCACAAAAAGATTATAGCTAATGATAAATTGACAACAATTTGCTACCTAGAGACAAACATGTGTTTTCTTGAGACGCATTCAACTGTGAAGCAAAACCCATCGGAGCAATTCTGTCTCTAGTCTCAAAGATCCGTCTATCGGAAGAACTTCTCTGAGACTCCAACAACTGGGAGAAACTTCTCTCTCTAGTCTCTGCTATTATCTGAGAAAAACTTCTCTCTTTAGCCATCTGTCTAACTACAGAACTCTTCTGCGAATCAAAAACCTGGGAAATATTTGTATCTTTATCTTCCGTCGTTAATCTAACGCCAGAACTTATCTGCGAGTCATTAAGGTGGGAGAAAGTTCTCTCTTTAGTCTCTGTTATCTTTTCCTGGGAGAAACTTCTATCTCTATCCTGTGAATCGTCTTGTTTCTTATTTCCCCCGCTAGATGTCGTCTGATCGTTTCTTTGTTCCGGTCGTTTCTTTTGTCCATCAGTCGTTTCTTTGTTTAGTTTCGTTTTAGCGGCAGATTTCTTGACTGATTTCTCTTGGTTGAATAAATATTGATAGTCCTTACCAGTGATGTAGAGTTCATAGGGAAGCAAGTTCCTATATACAAGTCATATACATACTGTATATCTACTGTATATATACTGTATATACTCTATATAAACTGCATATATACTGTTAGTATATATATGTATACATTATACAGGGAAGTAGATTCCTATAAGTCATATATATGTGTACTGTATATACACAGTATATGCATGTATATATACTGTATGTATGTATGGATACGGAACATGTATATA
>JAQIXG010006711.1:0-10051 GCA_034700105.1 Oconnorella tubifera
ATATTGGTTGTCGTTACCAATAATCGCTCAACCAACTATATTGGTTGAAAATTCAACCAATCTGTTTTTAGAGTGTATCTTCCTTTGCATCAACTGGCATTATCTAAATGAAGTCTTTTGCTTGAAGGAAACAGTCTTTTGTGGAACTTGAAGCAAACTTTTTCTGTTGATTCATCAATCTATAAGAATATGCTTTTATTGCTGATAAGCTTTCGCTCAGATACTCAATCTAAAAAAATGTTATAATCCCCCATTTATTATTATGCAGTTATTGGTAAAAAATAATTTTTATATATAAACAATGTATAGAATCAATTGATAGCATAGGATTATATAACATACAATGTCGTAATTTACCATGGTAGAAGATCCCCCATCCACAATTGATAGATCAACAATTAAATAATTGCGAGCAACAGGGGATGTTGAAGCAACTCCCCCCTCTTTGCGAATAAAGTATTGGCAGTTGTGAGTTATCAATAGGCACAGCAGGAGTTAAAAAGTGTGTATTAATCCATAAATATTTACATCTAATAAGAAAGTTACATAATAACTGTCATCGTTTCAATTAAAATTTGTCAGATAGGCAAATATAAATGTACTTGTTTTAGAAAGATAATAATACCAAATCTAATGACATGTCTAAGGGGCCTCCGCATTTTGTGATATTTTTGCATTGTAGTTATTATAGTGATGATTATTCAAAATTGTGATAGTATCTAATTGCTTATTTAATCTAATTAAATGCAAATTCTAAATTCTATAAATTAGATATTAATCAATGAGTAACATCTAATTGCCTATCTAATGTTATTAAATGTGATATCAATTACTCTCGCAATTGTTGCAGCTCAGTAATTAATTGAACATCTAAATTATCATCCGGTTGATGATTTTTCTAGCTTTATCCAGCTCAATCTTCAGTTGGGTACTTTCAATCATTCGTTCTATAATGTCATTTTTGAGATTTTGATCCAGCTTAACTTTATTCACAACAGTGGGCATGTTTAAGTCCCAAGGCTTCAACTTTTTCTTTGTTAGTCATTCCTCTATACTGAAAAAAACTTTACTGTATTTTCGATGCAATTGTAATCATTTTTCAGATTATGCTTATTTCTGTTACAAATATAGTTGAACATTTGTTGAACATTTGTATAAAAGAAAGCAAACGATGATCACTTTTACCTGAGACGCACCGCTGATCAATCTTTGAGTAGGCTTACTTGGTTGATCTTCATCAGAGATTGGTTCTCGATCTCCTTCACATTCTCCTGGAGCTGTTGCTTGATCTTTACATCACATAATTACAAAAATTCTATGGAGTGGAGTACGCACATATAAAGATAAATTTAATATTTAATTAGGACTACGTTTCGTTGAAGCTTATTTCAGATTATTTGTCCATATTTAAAAAAAAGGACAGTTGACAAATACAGAATAATTTGACGGAAATGAGAAAAGACCCACACTATGACCACTTTGTTGGCATTTTTCTCGCTACTGACTCTCCTATTAAAATGCAGCCAATTTCCAAATTAGGCATAATATAGTTATGCTTACTATATATAATGATATACTTCAGTAGCTTCACTTTTGAATGGTAGTGGACTTTAACACCCAAAACTACACTGCCTTGATTATGCAATTGCAATCAGTTGCCAGGATATGCTAATTTCTGTAATAAATATAGTTAATAGACTGTTGAACATTTGTATAAAAGAAAGCAAAAGATGGTCACTTTTACCTGAGACGTGCCGCTGATCAATCTTGGTTGATCTTCATCAGAGATTGGTTCTTCTTGAGCTTCTTGAGCTTCTTCTTGAGCTTCTTCTTGAGCTGCTGCTTGATATTTACATCACAGAAGTACAAAAATTCCATGTAGTGATATAATAACAACTGAGTATGCACACATCAAAATATAAATGAATATTTAACTTCTAAGTTTAGTTTTATGTTAATGCTTATTTTAAATTATTTGTCTATATTTTAAAACTAATGACAGTTGACAAACTTATTTTTACAGGATTTTTACAGGAAGTCAAGCAACTGTTAGAAGCTTACATTCAAGCACCAACATAAGGGATATGTTCGACTTAATGTTAAAAGCACTATTAGCAGAAAAACATTTTATTAAACTGTTGTTAGTTAGTACGAGTATGACTTTGGTGGAGAGAGGTCGTATAACATAATTAGGTTTGATTTGTTCTTAGCTATGTTGGAAAGATCTGCTGATACTGTGCAATGTTTGATGCACAGAAGATATTCAGACTTGTATGCACATGCGTATCATCTAGAACATATCCACTAGAGTACTGTTGTTAGTTAGTACGAGTCACTGCATCAAGACAGGTCAAAAGTATCATCACACATTGACTGTCTCATATTGAATTTAATATGACAATATATAATTATTTTATCATCCAAACTTATAGGCTATAAATATTTAAGTACCAGTTATGATGAAAAAATATCATTCTAATAAAAAGTGTCCCGGTTTTGCATTTTCAATTTATGATCAGCCTAGTACCTATGATACCTTAATTATTTTTATCAACTGGTATTACCTAACTTCTGTCTTTTTTCTGCAGCAAGCCGTTCACTTTCTTCCAACTCTCTTTATCAGCTGTCTGTAAACTCTTGATCTAAACAAAATGTTACAATTTCTGATCAATACACTTATTGGTCAAGAGTAATTCACATTGCACAAATTAAATTAATTGTGAATTATAGTATAGCATGCAATGGCCTTACTATGATGGAGAAAGCTCCTGCCGTATTGCGTTTGTTCTTTAATATAAACTTAAATGAGAAGTATGTTAATTTTATTAAATTACTTACTTGTCTGCATCTCGAGTTTGTTTAAGTTATTTGAATTCAGATGTTTATAATTTATACAATTACCTCAAGCTCTTGAATGTTCAGAATATTAACAATTGTCAATATAATATTTCTTATATATTGCAAAATAAAGTTTTTACATCTAATAAGAAAGTTATGTAATTGGCATTTCAATTAATATTTGAAAGATAAGCCTAGACCTATTTATTTGACAAATATAATGACATAAAATCTAATTGAAAATTATAGTAGTATCTAATCGCTTATTAAATGTGTCATCAATTCACCTGTTTTTTTCAATTCGTTAATCTAGGCCAGTAGCAAACACTCCGAACCGTTCATGTCTCTGATTGTATTTTTAGCCTCTCTAAGGTTAGTAATGAGGCGATTCTTTTCTTTGAATATGTCAATAATTTCTTTTTCAAATTTTTTGTCAAATCATTTCTTACTTCCACGAAAGATTTGATTTTACATATCTCATCTTCTGATCCTTTGGAACCTGACTCCATTTTAGCTACTGATACGTATCTTAATTAAGCGTTAGACTTGTCTAACGAATATAATAACATAAAATCGAATTGAAAATCATGATAGCATCTATTGGCGTATTAAATGTGTCATCAATTAACCTGTTTTTCCAAATCATTAATCTTCTCCTGCATTTCTGTGATAGTATTTTCGGCATTTCTTAGTTCATTTGCAAGACGATGCTTTTCGTTGACTATGTCAATCTTTTTTTTTCAAATTTGCAGTCGTAATGACTTCTTTCTTCAAAGAAAGATTTTATTTTGCATATTTCATCTTCGGAAGCTGACTCCATTTTAACTATTACTTAAGCGTTAGACTTGTGCGCTGTCAAAAAAAAAGATTATAATGCAACAAGAGGTGTGGGGAACATAAATGATCCAGTGGCGTAGTCAGGATTGACTAAGGGGGGGGGGGTAGGGGTTTCCCATCAAAATTGCAGTGATAAACTTTTTTTAAGTTATCGTCACTTGAGTTTGGTCTAGAATTACATATTTGACTTATCTTAATACATGGATCCAACTCGTATCAAACATGTATCGTAAACATGTATCAAAAAATGCATTATATAGTAGCAAGGGGGGGGGGTTTCACTATGTTAAACTCACATTCTTAACATTAACAAAAAATCATACAACCTCCAATGGGGGGTTTAACCCCCTAACCCCTCCCCCATGCCTACACCACTGTCATATATCTACCACAGTTACTGTACTCCCATGCTTCCTTCTAAAATCATAACTAAGCAGGCTAAATACATGTAATATATTTAATTTTAAATTTATTAGTAAATAATTAAATTTTAATAATTAAAATATAAACACTATTGGGAAGAAATTTAAACTTGAAAAATTTTGCTATTCAGAATAATTACATTTTCAAATAACGATGACGTCACAATGTTGAGAGAAACTTTTATTTGAATGCACTACATTTTATAATAACGCCTACCATAAAGATAATTAGTGATAAGATTTGCCCATTTCTTTTATACCATTTTTTAGCCAGCTTATGAAATTATTATTGTGTGTTAGTATTATTATGAATTCGAATGATCATCGTCATCAGCAACATCTTCATCATCGTTTGACATCCATCACTCCAAGCTAGTCGGATTCCTCACAGAATTTTCAGTCATTTTTTATACTCTAAATCTAATGTGTGAGAATAAAGTGTTGAAATTGTTGCTTTATTTTCTTCATAAAGTAAATAATATCACTTATAAACTTGAATAGCTTAATTACTGATTCTGCCGATTTTTTATGTGTTTTAGGAACCATGTGGGCGATTTGTAAAGCTTGTCACATTTTTCACATTTATGTTGGGCATCTTTAGAATGTTTTTTTCATAAATATTTAAATAAGATTTACTTGTACATTTTTTGATGCAATTACTGCAAGTGTATTTTAGTGTATGCCTTGTTGTGTCTTCGGAGCAATGTATGCAGAGTAAAGGTTTTTTGCATTTTTTACACTCATAAAGACATGAACCGACAGGCTCTTTAAAGGTTATTATGGTGATGATAATTCAAAATTGTGACAATCTCTTGTTAAATTTATCATCAATAAATCTGCTTTCTCAATTCCTGAATCTCAGTCATAAAGTTAGCTTCTGATTTCTTCATCTCCCGGATTGTTCTTTTAGCTTCATCTAGCTTAGTCCTCCTTTGGCTGTCTGTCATTTTTGGGATGATTTCTGTTTGAAATTTGTTATCCAGTCTATTGTTTATATCAAAATACGATTTTATTGTGGATATATCATTTTGGTTGTCCTGGCTGCCAAGAAAGTCATCCAACGCCTAAAAATGTTCTGGTTTTTGAAAACTGTCATGAAATACATTTCGGTATGTGGGTTGTGAATTTGCTGAAATGAAGAAAGTCGATTAATAGAAAAAATCTTCAAGACCTCAGTAAAGTGAAATTAAATTTAAAAGTATTGAATTTTATAGTAGGATATCTGACTCATAAGGCAAAAAAACGTTAAGAAGCTCATTTTCAGGTGCCAAATATGAGTGACATGTTGGAATTTCAGACTTAATTTCAAAAGCACTATTCTGATTAGCAGAAAAACATTTTATTAAACTGTTATTAGACAGTAAAAGTTACTGCATCAAGATAGATCAAAGTACCATCACACATTGACTATTTCATATTAAATTTACTACAACAATATACGATTATTTTTGTCATTCAACTTATATTCTATAAAATATTTAAGTACGAGTTATACTGAAAAATTATAAATATAATATTCTTATAAAGTGTCTTGGTTTTTCATTTTCAAATTCTTGTCAGCCTAGTATGCATACCTTAATTATTTTTGTATGGTATTACCTCATTTTTTGTGCAATTGCTGCACGTGTATTTAAGACTGTGCTCCTTGTTGTGTCTTGTGAGCGATGTGGGTAGAGTGGTTTTTTCGAATGCTGTACACTCGTATCTGCATGAACTGACTGACTTTATCTGCACAAATATTGTTGAATGAATGATGACAATTTGATACCTTCCCGCATTTTTACATGTATGTGCTAGTTTATCACTAGTATGTTTTTTTTCATGTATGTCCAAGTGGGATTTGCGTGAGAATTTTTTAGGCAATCATTACATATATATTTTAAGTTATGGCTCTTGGTATGTCTTTGTAAAGCCGTTTTCATTGTAAAAACCTTTTGGCACTCGTAACTGTAAGTTATCTTACGTGAAGTTTCTTTTTCCACTGTCTTGTATCTGCTCAAATATTGACAATTGTTATAAATGATGAAACTGTTACTGTGATTGTTTCTGACATTGATGTCATTAACATTATATATTTACATGGGAAAAAAATAATCATTTTTTAGTAGCATTCGTGATGAAAGGGTGCAGGTGTTATGAATAAAATGAATATTTGTAACTGTACTCTGAAATCACAGGTTTGATTCCGTAAATAGATTTTCACTACTTATTTATCTTCTATTTTGTTCTGTAATATTATACAGTGTAATATGGCTTGCAAATACAATTTAAGGATTAAAATTATACTCCTGGAACCAATGTGTCACACTGCCGGTCTCATAATATAGTTATTAGCTTGCTGTCAAATTGTTGATTTGTTGAACATTTCTGTAAAGAAAACCAAATGATGACCATTTTGACCTGAGGTCAGCTGTTTGATTGCTGAAAGATTTTGATCTTGGTTAGATTGTCCCTCTTCATCTTGGCATCACTGCAAAAAATTATGTCAGATATGTGTAGACTTTGCAATACAAAGATAATGACAAAATCTAATGATATTATGGAGAATGCCTAAGCTCAGTATGATATTTTTACAACAGATGATTGATGATGATCTTTCAAAGGGATGATAATTCTAAATCGTGATAGTATCTAATCGCTTATTAAATGTTTCATCAACTTCTCTAATTCTTCAAGCTCAGTTATTAATTGTGCAGGAGAATCTTTCATCTAGCTGATGATTCCTGAGCTCTGTATACAGCTGAATCCTCAGCATTTTGTTTTCAATCATTCTTTGAGGACTTTACTTTGCTACTTTCTGGTCATACGAGTCCTAATAGACTCGTATGGCCTTTGAGTCTAAAAATTTTTAAATTTTAAGTTTGAGTGCCCTGCAGAAATGTCATCCTCTGCTGTTTTGCCGGCCCTTTCGGTGCCCGATGCCAAGGTTAGACATACATCTGAAATGTATCCATCCTTTCAGCTAAAAGGTGTTTTCTGAGATCTTACAAAATAGATTACAGTATAGATTCATGCCAGTAGAATAGAATTAAATTCCAAAGTCATGAAATAGAATTTTACAGCTTCATGTAGATGGGCCTGTATACATTATACAGACACATTGTGTTTGTCCGTTGCTGCAAATGAATAAAAAAAATTATTTAATATATTTCCATTTAAAACGTTTGCACTGCGACTTTATAGTAAAATATGGCCTGCTTCATTACACATTTTTACTATAACTTCTAACGCTTGATTACAATGTGATGTTTTTTATATTGAAGTGAGTTGCCTTGTTGATTATTAGTATTAAACACTTACTAATGGAATATCTGTTATGCAGGCCTTATTAATAGTCTTTCTTGGCATTTATGAAACCTGGGAAGCAGTAACTTATTGCACAAAAATATCATACTGCAGTAAGTACCCTATCTCTAGAAAATATTTAAATGAGGTTAGATAACTAGATGTTCTTTAGACTACTATTTATTTATTTATTTGCCTATATAGTTATTTTGCTACAAGTGAAAAATCATCATAATATTACAAAACCATATACTGTCATATACTACCTATTATAAATAAAACATAAATATTTTAAATTTTAAATTAGCTATATTAAACAACAAGCGATTACCGGTAACTATCTAGAAATACAAATTCAATGAAACACACTATTAATGGGCCTTAAGTAATGACAAAATACCACGCTCTATATCGTGTAAGTTAATTTATATCCTACTTCCAATGCATGAATTTTATGTTCAAAACTCATTAGAATGATAAGAATTGAGGACAAAATTTGTGATTGTCGATTAATTACAATCGGATTAGTTGGATTAAAAGTTAAAATAAAAACTTTATTTTGGATTCAGATGCATTTAACTTGGATGCTGAAGTAAACATGAACGTAGCGAAAATGAGATCGAGCCTGAAACTTTTTTCTGAAAACTGGCAATAATTTGAACAATGATAGTGTGTAATCTTTATTAAATGTATCATCCCTTAACTTTCTGACATAAGTTTTATCACAGTAATCAGGTGTTATATCAATCCCAACGTATGTATTTTTGTAGTGTAAAAATTTAGAAAAAAGGACATTATTTAATTTAACCTTCATCTTAGTGAAATCCCGGCTACGCCACTAGCGAAACGATTTGTCTGAAAAAATGAGCATGCATAGCTTAAAATCAACTTATGTCTTTTCGGAATGCCATGTAGGCCTAGCCGAAACATTATATTTTTTCTGCGAAATGGAAATCTGTTACAACTGATTATATATAGGCCTAACTTTTGAAGCAAAAGATCTATAAAAGATTTATCAAAATAATTATTTCAAGTTATAAAAGATCGTAATTTTACATGCCTATATGACAAAATGACCCTAATTAGTGTCTACAGTCATATAACTACAGTCAGATAATAAGTTGTTATTTTTAATAGAACTTCAGTGCATTGAAAAACTAGTTGTTTTTGCTTACACCATATTATTTGTAAGCCTATATATTATAGCAATTATTAGAATCAAAAGTTTTATCTTGACAGACTACAGTTCGGCGCATGAGTGAAAACAATGATTGAAATTTTAATTATTCTTATCTTATAATTGTAAATGTTTATTTCTTTTATTACATAATTTTTGTAACTATTCTGAAGATGGAGAATCGATTCAACAGGTCCCACCATAACTATATCCGGTGTTATATAATACATCCGGGCATTTAGTGACGTGTTCCGTGCACTTACGAGAAATAATACGACTTCTGATAGAACGCAGCCTATAATATGCTAACAATGAAATAATGACTCTTTAGGCCTACTTGCAGCCGCATTAAAGCTTCTTCATAAAATTGTTCCATATTACAGCCACATTAATATTTTACACAAAGCCTTTGACAATTAATGCTATCACCAATGTTCTCGTCTCTAGTTCCTATGACAGTATTGACTAGCTGCGTCTGAACAGGACGGTGTAAGTTTGAAACATGATTCCCGCTGCTCTAGTCAATAAACTGCCAGTTTTTATCCAGAACCAAACAATAAGAGTCGCTTGTTTCTATAAACGTCAACGTATTGGGCTATTCTTCTACGGAAGAATAGCCCAATACGTCGTGTTTCTGCTCTTCTGTTATTGTTGTATCATTAGTTGTCGTTGACAACATCAGTGAAAGGATAGAGCAATTTGTAAATTTGCTAAAAGTCTTAGCATAAAGAGAAAAAAACAATAATAATTGTTTCTCTTTTACAACAAAGGAATGGGTTGCTTGGCCTGTGAGCTTATAATGTTATAGGGAATACAAGGTCAGTTTCAATCTTTTACAGATAATATGCAACTCTTCCGAAGATGTCAGAGGGCCTATCTAATGATATCTCAACTTTTTTACTGTTTTATTCTCTTTAAACTTCACAGAAAAGATATCTGTCTGTCTGTCTATCTGTCAGTGTGTCCGCCTGTCTGCGAGTATGTCCGCTTTTGTCAGTCCGTATGCTGACTAATATATAGACTACAAAAGTGAATAGATCGACAATTTGTTTCATTAAAAAAAAAATCTTGACACTTTACATTGAGTTACAATAGAAACAAACTTTCCTATGCTGTATATTAAATCGATCCAATGAAAGCAATCAATTTAAAATATGATAGCTTTGACAAAAATAGATAAATTTGTATATCTAATAGCGTTTTGCATAATAATAGGCAGAGTGAACTCGTTTAAGTAAATATTACTATTTGTGTAGGGCTATTTGCACTATAGCTTATGATTCTCATGCATTAATTTGGATTCTATTTTAAAAGTTGCAATTTGAAAGTTATTAGTTCTACAAAAACTCTCAAAAATATTATGTCCAAAATTGAATGAAGTGTAGAATTTTATAAATTATGACATTCATTTTCTCTTATTACTTTATACAGTTCGGCTTTATATCTATAGTTTGAAAATGTTGTATAATAATTATTAGGGAAACGGACATGT
>JAQIXG010006712.1:0-10050 GCA_034700105.1 Oconnorella tubifera
AATGATTTAATTTCCGCATCTTTCCTTTTGAGTTCATTTTTTAATCCTGAGATTTCATTCGTAAGTCCTTGCAGTTTGCAGTTCATGGAAATGGTTATCTTCTTACTAATTTGTTTCTATGAAATTGATTGAAATGACAGAAATATTTGAAAATCAAAATATAAACAAACATATTTTCTGAACATTTTTCTAAAGCTTCAATTAAATTCATCTGCTCAGTGAATCTCTGATTCTCTGAGCAGATGAATATATAACTTACATGTCAATTTAAATTCTGCTGTGGTATAATAGAAATAAATACAAATTATAACTTACAGAATTGATTTTCATTGGCTGAATCTGAACATTGAGAAATACCATCGCATTCTAGAGAATTATCAATGCACTTATTGTCAGCAGCACAGCGAAACTGTGTCTGTGCATTGCACTGAGCTGAAATAAAACAATCAATATAATTTTAAATATTATAATCGAAATTTCTTGTAATCTAACATTACATTTTAACATTTGTGCACATAAAATCTTACAAACTAAAGTTTATAAGATATGTTTTTGGACTTTTAAGATGTAAGATACTTATAGTTACTGAGCTTTAAGACTGCATGTAAAAAGTATTTTTAAAATAAAGTTTAGCAATTTCAAAACTTACTGCATTTGTCTGCACTTTCGTCATCTCCAAGTGGACAATCTTTATTTCCACCACACAACAAACTTTTATAAATACATCGACCATTTTTACATGCATAACCATAACTTGGGCATGCTGCAAAACAAGGCAATAAATGTACAGTATTACATTACAAAAATTCAGAGTAACTTTTATTACAAAGGATTAAGTATTTATAATTTATAAGTTAGATTATAAATATATTTATAATTTAACTATTTATATTTACAAGTTAAAATATCATTATATTATATTTATAAGTTATAGTTAAGTTTTTAAAAAAATAAAGAAAACATTGGTATAAACCGATAGAATATTACTAACTACAATTCGTTTCATCAAAATCATCAGGACAATCTTGAAACATATTACAACGTTGAATAGGAAACAAACATTTTCCAGTCGCCTTGCATAAACCAATAGATTCTTTTGGACAAGCTGCAATGATAGTTAAATAAAAATTAAAGTATCTTACTTTTACAATGCAACATTTTCTCACTTTTTTTGTAAAATGATAGCTATGTAAATAGTTAACTTTTTACAACAAAGTTATATAGTTAATTCGCTATTCCTAAAATCAGCTTGAATATGAAACTTGTGTTCACGAAATGCTTAAATTTACTTGTATTATAATACAGTCATAAAAATAACATCATTCTAATAGATGATCACTAGAATGCAATGTAAATATTTCTTTTTTTTAAGGGGTATCAATATTTTCAAGTAGGCTAGACCATATCAAAAATAAAAGGAAATAGAAAGTAACAGACTTGTTTTACAACTTCGATTTTCATCCGTACCATCTAGACAATCAAAATAACCATCGCACCAACTGCCTTGATCTTTGCACATATTATCACATCTAAATTGACTTGAAGAACAAGCTAAAAAAGATTAAATGCAAGATCTTTTTTAGCACTGAAACCAAAGCAATAGATTCTTATTGAAATTCTAATTAAATATATAACTATATTAATCATAACAATTTAATAATAATAACGAATATGCTAACAATTTCAAGAGGAGATAAAAATAAATCCCACTGCATCCAATTTCATCTCTGAAGTCTTCATAGCAATCAATATTTCCATCGTATCTGACGTCACACATAGAGGCAGTTCTGCACAGCATTAGGGCCACTGGCTAAAAACTCGATTCAATATAATAACAAAAACTCAGTTAGAAAATGTTATATTAAGGATACATAAGGTACCTAAAATTAAGAGATTTTAAAAGAACCTTATGAATTATTCTAAAAAATGATTCTTTTTTTAATTGTTTTGGATTTCACACTTTTGCTCTTAACTTAACGTTGTTATACAGAAAATCTTAATTTAAGAATGAAAGTGTGTAGAACCAAAATAATTACAAAAATAATTTTTTTATTATAATTATGAATTTTTTTGAGTTTATCAGATAATATTCGATGACAGAAAGTTTTCAATGATGCAAAACAATTATAAAATTATAAACTTACAGCTGCATTTGCTAGTTGGGCTGCTTTTTTGAAATCCATCAATACAAACGCAAACATTACCACCAATAGTTGACATGCAGTAAGTATTTCTATCTGACTGACACGGATCAGTAACTGATGATGCGCGGTTTGAAATCGCTCCACTACTTCCTAAAATATTTAAACTTTAACAAATCATATTTCTATTATAAGTTAATGATGATAAACGAAAAACTCCAATCATAAAAATATTTATACATGTGGTTCTATTTGTAAAGTATTTTTTTTACTGATTCAGATTAAATTATGAAAATGTTCCGTTCTTTTTTTTAAAAGATACTTAATTTGCTGCTAGATTATTATTCATGAAATTCATTAATAAAAATAGGATTAGGCCTAGTATAAATGAGTTTAAATATAATATAAGCTTCATGTAATGCAAACCAAATCCAAACCAAATAAATGGTCTACCGAATGAATTGTAGAAAAAGATAGATGATTTGTCCAATTTCAGTGACCGGTAAACATAAGATTCTGAAAGTCCTCGTACTATGGCAGTGCTCGCTTTATTTAATGTGGTGTCCGAATTGTCTCCAGCTTTCACAGCCAGATTGTTGATTGTGTATCTTAATGTATAATCTTGTCGACTGAAATATGCAGCAATCATTTTATGAGGCCTATATATTTGCATAGAAAAAATTGTTTCAAAACTTACTTTTAGATTAAATAAACTTTTATACAAACTAATTTACTGATAATAGCAAAAACTAAAACGCTTTAAATGATATTTGTAAAGCTACATGTACAATGTACATGTAGGCTATTTGCTTCAAAATACTTTAAGTGACGAACAAAGTTTAACATTAAGGATGAGAATAGGGACTTGACCATATTATCCTTTGCTGAGGCTTTCTGTTATTGATAATAATATTGATGTAGCAAAATTATAATTTAGCAATAACTAAGCGTTTTGTACCAATTTTCTGCAGATTTCTCTGTTAAAATATTAAGAATTAAATCATTATTCTTGCAATGATAAGAATCTCTAGATTAAAAATTTACGAATGACATCTGAATAATGTGCGATTGACTTCATTACCGATTACCTTAATGATCTTACTGAACATTGAACCGATGGATTTGCTCCGGAGTCAATTAGAATTTTGCTGATCTAAACATTGAAACAAATACAGAAATTTAATTGTTTGCAATATTTGTTCAAACTATTGACTTTCTGTATATTAACATTATATATCTTTATTACTTCAATTTGCATTGCTATATTTTGACAATAAAATTCATGTTTACCTTAACATTAAACACATGGATATCTTTATTCAGATCGATATTCATGTAAGCAAATTATTATATAAAAAATAGGAATAGTTTCAATAGCTATTGGACTAACAGCAGAACAGGCTGATATAATATAATTATCAAATGCTGCTGATTCAGGCAGAAGCAAGTCCTGTCTAAGTTGCTTGTCATTCGCAACCAGAAACGATCCGAAAGAGTATACAGAGTTAAAAACATAATCTGTTTAAAAATAATCATTGGATGCTGTTTAAAAATTGCATGAATAAAATAAGATGCAAAAAGACAAATAAATAAATAGCTATAAAGATGATTCATGCAGTGTAATTGCACAATATAGCAAAGATGTATTGTATATTTTATAAGTGTTATTTGAGCAAATTGCTACTAAAAGAGCAATTTGCTCAAATAATACATACACTTTCAAGCAAAAATACTAGTATCAGTTTATTTAGAGAAATTTGAACAACTATCTAATTCAATACAATGAAAATTGTACTCTCAATACAATAATGCAAATATTATTTGTCAAAACATTTTAAAATTCCTACAGTTCATATCATCACTGTCATCACCACAATCAGAGAACCTCAATCAACTTACACATGTAGCATTGTCGCATTGAAAATGATTAGACGTATCAGAAAGTACATAAAAATGCAAGAAATATTTCAAATCTAAATATAAACTCATTCTTCACTCTATGACCTAAAATTTATCTTACCTTACTGACATTTATATGTGATATAATATTATACTATCTAATTAATTCATCTATTACAGAGTCAATATATCCAATATAATATCATTAAACATAACATAATGACACGATAACATACCACAATTGAGTTCATCACTGCTATCACTACACTCATAGACACTGTTGCATTTTTTATTCAAGTTTTCAGACGCCCATTGACCTGATGTTCTGCATTTAAATTGAGTCGCCAGATTGCATTCTAAACGAACAAAATAACACTATTATTTGTAACAAATTACTCTAATTTAAATTTCACTTAATAAAACGCAGTGTTGCAAACACAGCCCAAAATGTAAATGAAGAATTAAATATATTCAACGCTTAATGGCATAAAACACATCAGAAGTTACTGTTGGACACATTAGCCTACTAGAATCAATGCATTGAAGAAATAATATTTCTTACTTATTTCTTATTCTTATATTTCATACTTATTAAACTTACTGAAATTAAGTTCGTCGTTATTATCACTACAATCGTAGACACCGTCGCACTTTTTTTCAATCTGAATACATCGACCGGTATTGCTGCATTTAAACTCCAAATTCGGCTTGCAATCTAAAATGAAAGTCACGAAAATTTATATGTTTCTTTTGCAAGCTTTCAGTAATAGTAAATACATTGATAGTACGCCTGTACTATATTATGAAAGAGGAATTACTAAATTATCAAATTAATTATCAAATTAAGGAATTATCTAAGACGATTTCTGCCAAAAGGCGATCAGTACATAACCCTCTTGATAATATTTAGTTTGCCTTTAGAATTCATATTGAAATGAAGTTTAGATTCTGTTAAGATTTTATTAATTTTGTTCTATTAGGCGTCTGTTATCCTTTTGTTCAATTCTATTGCTATAAAATATTTCTGATGTCAAAGTCTATCATACAAATGTTGAAAAAAGATATTAAATTTTTTTCAGCACAAAATATGTTTGCTGGTATTCAAATTTCAATGATTTTAAGTTGCGATACACGAAATAAACGACAGTATGATTCCATCAGACTCCAGCTATAATTTTTTTATGAAAACAGCTTTAAAGTAGGTTCATCACAGCATCATGATTGATTGCACTATCACTAGTGATAGAGGCATTAATTGTGCATTTAAATATTTATATAATACCATAATTTATCGGCGAAAATATAAACATTTTTCGTAAAAGCAGTCTAACTAATCAATAATTAGCATATTTTCGCAGAACAATCAAAAATTCAATATGTATAATAATCAATAGTTCAAGATAAGCGGTATCAATTATGTAAATGACACTATTTTTGTCCGAAAATATAAGTAATATATTTTCAGCTGCGTTAAAAAAACTCACTGCAATTGGTTTCATCGCTAAAGTCTCCGCAGTCATTATATCTATCACATTGAAATAGAGACGGTATGCATCGACCACTATTTTTGCACTGAAATCCACCGCAAAACTGAAACCATAAGAAAAATTGTGTACTAATTGTATAAAGCCCTTTATTGTTATTTATGCCCAGTATTCATTGTTATTTTTAAATAATGATATCTGATAGAATTGTAAGTAAAATAATTGAGTATTGTTAGAATAGTTTGGAATATAATATAGCAATTTTTTTACTGATATAGAATGCCTAACTGGGTGATTAAATTAAAGTATTATGAAATAATTCGATATATCGATGATCTGATTACAAAAATTGAAATTGAATCTTGGAAAATAAGAGAATATGCATTTATGTTTTGTGATATATTTATAAAATACCGAAATGAAATATTACATATGAGTAGTTTACAGGGTTATATTGTTATTTAATTTAATTCAGTATATTGAAGAAATCTTTGAGTTTATATTAAGCACTTTATTCATTTGTATTGGATTTAATTAGGTTAAAATTATCAATAAAATACCCTCACAGATAAAGTTTTCTCGTTTAAGCAATATATTAAATTTAATACATTTAATACATTAAATGTATTAAAAAAGATATGCAGAAGTAAACAAGCACAGCAGTATAACCACGATTCAATTAAACATCTTTATTGTAACTACTCCAATTGAAACCAAATAAAAATTTCTAAATTATAAATTTCACCAATAGTTATTATCAATAATTGACAAACGCTACAGAATACTTATGCAATTACATTATTTGAATTGCGCCTACGTATGCTATTGGAAGGATTTCCAGTCGATTTTGTGTTAGCTGTTGAAGAAGCGACTTAAGGAATTCCAAGAGGGTTCACCACAAAAGTTTGAATTTCATTTACACCGTCAGGCGATTCCATCTGAAAGCTCACTACTCCGTCTCTTAAAGTAGTAGCTGTTGTTTTTGTAGCGTTCTCTATGCTGCTTGTACTGTGTGAAGTACCGCTTGTACTGAAACCTGAACTAACTGAACTTGATGAATGAGACGAGGTTATTATCCCATGTGGTCCTTTTGAAACAGTAGTATGGGAAGACTCTTCATTATTTATTTCAGTGGCAGTTAATGGATTTATACTTTGAGTAAAGGTGATGCTGACAGCTTCATCACTGGTATTTTTAGCGGCGATTGAATCAGTAGGAATGTTTGATTCGTTTGTGGAAGTTGGGATTTGAGTTGTAGGTGAGCTTACTTTTGTTTGGGTAGTTGGTGGCGTAGCGCTTGCCAAGGTATTTACAGGCGTGACGCCACCGCACTCCATTCTTGCTTTGTTGCTGTCATCTGGACATAAAATACAGCAAAATATAATTTAGTTTAATAGTAAACTAAAGCAAAATATAATGTAAAATATAAAATAAATCAAAATATAATTCAGTTTACTAATTATCAGAATAATGAAGTTAAATGTCACAACTATTAGAAGTTCCTTGTTATTATTAAGTCCATATTATAATTTATACTAATATTATACTAAAACTGAGAATTGGGTATTACCTGGTGTTTCCTAATTTCAATTACTTGACCAAAAATCAGAATTTACAATTGACAGCTTAAGAAGTCGCTGCTATCTTTCAATTACAGCAAGTAGCAAGAAAAAATCTTACTTTCAATGACAATCCATAGCGCGCCTTCTACTGTATTCGGAGGCTGTTTAGTAGAGAAAACAAAATCAATGCTTTGATCGCCAGTTGTGGGTTCGAATTTCATCTCTGCATAGGACCAAGATGAACCAGCACACCATTCTTTGTGAACCAGACCATTATTTATATACAGAGTGTACGGACATGGATCTTGTTGTGCGTTTGATCCGGGCAAATAGCTAGCTCTTAAATCTTGTATCTAAAAATGCAAACAATTATAAATATATCTTAATATTATAAAAAAATTAAGTTATAGACATTCTCAATTATGTTAATATCTATAGTCTATTTAAATATTAGTTTATTATGGTTAAACACAGCCCAAAAATTATTGTAAAAATGAATCTTATTTAACAGTTTGTATTTGCAATGACGATATTTATTTCAGTAAATATAATAGTTATCATTGAAACAAGCCAACATAACAAGCCGATTTGATATTTAATAAAATACAATTTCCTAGCAAACCGATCTTAACTCTAATATTTTATTTTTATTTTTACTTCAGTTACATATCTATAGAATCGATGCAAAAATGCCAAATCAGTCAGTGTTTAATTTATTACTATGAAATCCAAAAGTAAACTATAATAATACTATAACTGGTGCAAGGCAACTTATAACAATCCGCATCGCTTATATAATCGATAAAACAGTGCATCAAATGTCAGACATATAATTGAGCCTAGATCTAAAGACACAGAAAGAATAAAGCCTTTCGATAAATTATTGTTTTTAAACTTACGCGGGCCAATACTGAGATACCAGGGCCAACTTTGAGAGAACATTTGCTAGCCGGATTTCTTATTGCTACTGGATAAAGAGGAGTTTTTAGCTGAATTTTTGAGACAACATTTACCGATTGAAGATTACCAGAAGAAAATACAGCAACAGAATCGAGAACACCGTCAACAGTGTTTCCTGCATGCAAACATATTGTAAAGAAATATTGGAATTACTTGAAAATTAGCCATAACATAATTTCGCAATAGCAATTTTAATGTAAAATAAATAAGAAGCGAGTGACAGAAAGCAATAGGCGTACTATTCAATGTTTTGAAACTCTGTGCATCACTGTTAAGTTGATATCATAATGTGTCTGTTCATTGATATCAATTATGCATTACAGTAAACCAATTTTATTGTGAAACTCACAGAAAGTGTCGCTTTATAGATTACAAGTTGCTTTAATATATTAAGCCTACTATAGGCTCTATGTTACTTTGTTTGCTTTATAGTGTTTTATAACACTTTTTCTACTTTGGTAACTTTATATAATATACACATTACAAATAATTTAGTCCTTAATTTAACACACGCTAAAAACTAACTATAAATGAATGCTATAAATTTTCACGACTACATTTCTTACGTGAAAGGCAGTCAAATTCAAGACATGAATACAGATATCCTGCGCAGTTCGTAGGACTTAAGTCACCAAATTTCGTCGATGCAGAACAAGCGTTTTTAGTATTGCAAGAAGCCTGAATAAACACTTTGCTGGGGAGCTCATCCCAAATCTGACAATCATTATTAGCTAGCTGGACTTTATCATTACTACATGTGTTGTCACTGAATTTTTTTGCTTTGAGAGTGCGACGTACGGCTATCATCTCGTCGGGTTTCTTACAGCTTGCGTCGAATTGGAGATTTCCATTAGTACTACATTGACAGACCGTAGTGGCTAAATCTAAAATATAAAGTAAGCAAATAAGATTGAAAATGTAACCAAATTGGAGCATATAAATGAATTATTCAATTATAGATGAAGATGACGACTGAACTGTTTAGAGTAGGCCTAAATGAAAAAAATTCTCCTCTAGAATCTATAGATAAATCGAGATATGTTGCAGTAAGTTAAAAGAATTTTAGATCTACTAAAATTCTCTATTTATTAGTTCAAAGTAAAATGGGCTTCCTTGGACTAGTTGCGTGGCATAACTGTTAATAAAGATGAAATTAACTATATTTATATATAGGCCTACAGCAATATTGCAGCATGAATGTTGGTAAAAGGAACAGTCATATTATTTTTGCTGAGATTTCATTATAAAATTTCAAATATAAATATTTCAACATATTTAAAAATACTTACCCACAGGGTTCATCAAGTTAACGAGCATAAATACCCAAAAATACAGCTTTGTAGATAAATACACCATCTTCTCCTATATATCTCTTTCTGCTATTACTATATTATATTGATTTATTTTAAATTATCAATTGAAGCTTATTATATTAAAGAACAGATTTTATTTAATATTCAAAAATGTTCACATCAAATCTCACAGCAAGTTGACTTAAAATTGTCTTTTTAGTTAGAACATTCGCATTTCTACTGTGAACTGCTGAGTTTATGCATAAAAGACATGTTACCCCTTATTGTCTGAGTACTTATAGGTCTATTTATGCGTTTTATCGAACTCAGAGATTTGCGTCTTGACTCAGGGCGTTTGTGTCACTAATTAAACTCTCGCCACCTGATGGGTTAAGATATCATTGAAATTACATCTCCTGCTGGAATGATATTAGATTTCGCGAGTTTTTTGCATTTAAAGTCTAAAATATATTACAAAAAATCAATAGCAACACACGATTCTTAGAAGCTTAGCATATCTGTAGGTTTATTTGCGTTGCAAATTTAAACATGTTTATATAATCGTATAGGTTACTAATTTCATTCCTTAATTAATTTATTTATATGCCAATCATTGCTTGAATAACTATTTAATGTAATAACTATTTAACCTAATAACTATTTAACCTAATAACTATTTAACCTAATAACTTTTTAACCTAATAACTATTTA
>JAQIXG010006713.1:0-10048 GCA_034700105.1 Oconnorella tubifera
ATTGACTTCTCTCTTAAGTCACCTCTGGGTGGTGGACGTGCAGGTATGTAGAACTGCTTTTGACATTGTGACAAAAAAAGGTTGAGTGACCTTCAATTTTGTAGTTTGATGGTCGCAAACTCGTTATATTTTGAAGACGGAAGGTTTGCTGTATACTTCATATGACGCGTATATTAAAGAAGTGTTTTCTGATTGAGTTTGAATGGAGAATTTTAATATTTTTAATATCAGTTGTGTTAATTAAGTTTTTTGCTTGAAAGTAGGACTGTTACATCGTTTATAATATTTTGAATATTTTAAGATGTTTTTATCTTGTAATCTTTAAATTATCATTTTATTAAGTTACGACGCTAGTTTTAGACTGGTTCGACTTTTATATAATTTGCGTATATTTTATCCTGGAAAAAGATTTATAGATTGTAAATGGACGACTTTTGAACAATCAGTTTAAAGCCAGCTGTTCAGTTAGATACTTATCAAAGGGTGCAGCAAGCGATGTTATTCACTATTCGCATTTGAGATTACCTGTATTTGATCGTTTTGATTAAGTGTAGAATTTCTATTCAAATATATGTTTTATAATGATTAATTCTTTTCAATGCTATTATGCTACAGGCCGCGTGAAGCGAAAGAATCAACGCAAGGCTACGGGCGGGGGTGCGGCCGCAGAAGATGAAGATTAAGCCAATCAGAGACAAGAATGAAAGTCGCAGTTTAATCATTTGATAGCTTTCTAATTGAACTGTTCTAGTTGAACCGATTGATTTGACTAGCATTGCAGTGAACTAATATACTGTGACATTGTGGTAGTGCAACCCTTTGAGAATAATTATTAGTTTAATAAAGTTGTAGCCAGATTTTGTTTCTTTGAGCTATTTTTATTAAATATATTTATAAAATTAGACAAGAATTTCAAGTATAAAGATGTAGTTTTGAACTTGGTAAAAATTTGACTTACTTAAATACTTCAAATATAGGTAAGTTAATATATATTTTAAGTCTGATAATGTGCGATGAAATACTGCAGTTAAGAAATACAGTACAAATATGATATAAATAAAATAAAATGAATATTGAATGTCTACTTAAATCATGCATTATAAACTGACGACACATTAATGAATCGGGTTTTTGGCAAATTCTTACTTAAACAATGAAAGAATATTAATCATCATTTATTCTACTGATAACAATTCTTTCTTAGAACATTAAAATCGAACGGAAAAAGAAGCAATGCTTCTAGCATATTATGAACTATATATGTAAAGGGTGCGACAAGTGAAGCGAATCTAAATTTGAGTTCAACTTTATAATACTTTTAAACAGAATTTTGTATTTTATAAAATTTTGCTTTCAATCAAAGTTAGATTATAGTCATTAATTTCAAAAATTAAAGGTTCATCTAATTAAAAGCAGAAAATTTGAAAGAAAATATTTTTCCACTTCATAACTAATGAATAAAAACGAACAAAAAACTAACGTAAATGAATAATCATTTTTGACGCTAACTAAAACATACCACTTCAGCTGAAACAGAAATAATACCATTCACCAAACAAAAACGCCTTATAAAAAACAACTTAAATAAGAATCTGTTCCTATTCGATACAATTTTTCATTAAACTTGCGCAACGAAATAACCGGCAAAAGTTTCCCTTATCGCGCGAGCCTGCAAAATTCCAGACTGAATAAGTGGGGTCCCACTTATTAGCCTGCAGCCCAATACACAGAGGTATTTCTTTGCTAGCGGGACAGCCAGGAGGGAGGTCAATAAACGCGTGTCTTAAGCGACATATGATGTCCTGCATTGCGCTTTCATCGGCTGCTTCCAGTTCTTTACCGCAAGTGCGAAATACAGTTGCCATGATGAGAACCTATAGACAGTTTTTAAATATTTTAGTAAAATAACGTGTAAATGCTGTACATGTGAAACAATACTAAGATAATATCACTTGCTACAATGTATTCAATAAATATTATCGCGGTTTAAGTCAGATTTTCGCACAAATATAATTGAATTAATACAATTAGATTCGTAATATTGTCTCAGAGTTTAAATTTAACATAAAAATTAGACGAGCTCAGTGTTTACGAAATAACAAGATTTCCATTCAGTAAGATAGACTAGATACAATCAGGCTGATCTAAAATTTCTCATTTCCTGAGTCAGTTTTCATGTTTTTAAACGACTGAGTCAATCATGAATATAATCTAGTTCAATATAAACATCTGTTCCAAACTTATTTTGTAATCTAATTAAATCTAACCTAAATCGATAGTAACTATTCTGTCATTCTAGTAGCCTCTAAAATCATTGATTAATACTTCCATAATGGATCGTATAATTTGTATTTGCATTGTATTCGGTTTGGAAATAAACCAACTACCTTATCTTGTAAGAAAAATGAATAAAACAACCTCATTAAAGTCCAGACAACAAGGTGGTTCAGCCAGATGTCCCAGTGCCTGAAACAGGAGTTGTTGAATGCATAGGATCTTCGTAACTTCTTTCAATCTGAACGATTCGCTGAGAAAAAGAACAAAAGAGAGCCAGTAGCAAACTGACTCCTCTCTGATCTGACCAGCAATCTCCATCAGTCGACACGACTCAGCAACGACGGCTTTACGAAAGAAATTCCAAGGAATTAAATTGGTATCCTGCTTCGACTCCAGCTGTAATTTGATTGAGACCAAATTGAAATTCGATAAATGTAAATGAAATATTAAAAACTTTTGCGTAACAAGGAAATCTTATTAATAAATAATAATCTAAATGTTAGATATAACTTTACGCCTACTTATCACATTCATGCCTAATTGTAATGAAAATGTTTATTTAAGAAAATTGGTTAAAGAAGAGAGACAATCTGTGAAAATTCAGTAAAAACGTAAAGCGAGAAAACTATCTAATGATCTAATTTATAATCATCTTACAAATGAACACAAATTCTACCTAACTTATAAAAGATTAACTGATTTATAAACGAAGTCTCAATCGTACTCCAAAAATGCCAAGAAATAACACTGAAAATTCATTCAATCCAGTCAAATCATTTACTGTGTACCCCGACAAAACGACCCCGTCAAATAATTCAATAACCCTAACCTTAACTAACTCTAAACTGAACCCAAACCCTAACAGCTACCCTTGCTTCAATCTTAAACCTAACCCGTATCATAACTTCAACCCTAACCCTAAGAATTAACAGTCGGGGGCCATTTATCAGGGCCATTTTGACAGGTCACGCATTTACTGGGTTACAACCAAAATTCAATAAAAACAATAACATGGATTGCTACTAAATCTCATTAACATCACTAATATCGCTCTGTTTAAAAAAAAGCTCAGTCATTCACGTATAAAGTTACACTCAAAAATGCAGTAACATCACTTACTGTACTACAACAAGGTACCAATTAGTTGTTAAACATTAAAAATGATCAGTTGTTACCTCTGCAATATGCTCGCAAACTACTGCACCAATCTTTGCATAGCTAGGATCCTTGCAGGCACGCTCAATCAAAATCTTAGCAACTCGAGTTTTCAAAGGTCCAGCTAAACGCCAAGGATCTACACGCAAAAAAAGTTAAAAAATTGTGACCCTTCAAAACAATCCAAAATAATAATTCTATGGGTTAAGGTTGGGGTTACGATTCGGGTTAGGATTAAAGTTATGATTATTGCTTGGGTTAGGATCAAGTTTAGGGTTAGAGTTAGGGTTATGAAATAAATTGACGATGTTATTTTGTTGGGTTATTATAGTATTAGGGTTCGTTTGTCGGGTTTTATAAAAACATACAAAGTATTTAGCCTGAACTGATATAGTAAATCAAGCAGCCTGGTTGTAATTTGACAGACATTTTTTGACAAATTTTGATTTGTAAGACATTATCTGATGAAATCACAAAACTGAGAATAAAACTTAAGAACATAACATAAAGATTTGACTGTAACGCTGAAATGGTAATGATGAATATATGTATTCATATCTTAACTGTGAAATAGAAGGTTTATTATTATTTTTATTATTATTAGGTTTACCTTGAATTGCCTGGTAAATTACGCGGCACATTTCACCGTCAAACTTTCCCAAATCAGCAAGTCTCAAAATCAAGTCAGTAGTCCAGGGAGCCGGATAATCTACAAAAGTTTTAGTTCGTTTTACGTAGATTAATGTCACATCAGCACGAAAAAGCTTTTCCAAAAAGCTATATAATATATTCTATTTACACAGGAAAATCAAAGATGATGTCAATCTTTTAACCAAGCATACAGAAATAATGTGATAAGTGAACTTGTAAATCTTAACATAGTTTATTACATTTATTTTCAGATTATATAGGCAGAAATATATAGATTGAACTCGTATCTGATCCAAAAATGAAATGAATATCAATGTCAAATGTAAAAAATGTAACCATCAAAATTCGATAAATTTAACCATCATTGTCCCATGCATATATTTAAAATTGCCGACTCTCAAACCTTAATATTCTATATTTTTACCCTACTAGCCATTAATAATGAACTGTTATATTTATGAATGTAGAAATAAATACAAGAAAGTAAGAAGTAGTAAGAGACCATTTGTCTCCTGGGCTACATGATGTAGCAAGATCAGGTTCTTAGTTTCATCCACCAATGCATGATCCACTGTAGCCTGGGGCTCCTGCTGCTGCTGTGGCCAGCAGTCCGCATTCTGCTGCTGGGCTACCAGGCTAACAGCTGCCTGGCTGTAAGGAAATGTCGGCCAATCGCCTGTTAGACACACAACAGCAAAAATATATATCAATTTTAGTCTTAAAACTTTCATCAATACACCAAAAATGCTACTGATATTTGAATGTTTTACATTAAGTTTAATGTCATGTATTAACGTACTATAATCGACGTTTCGGAAGTAGCTGTCAATTTAAGCACATAACTAAAGGGTGCAACAAGTTAGATAAATAGTAAGCTTTCCGGGATTCAAACCCAGACCTATCGCGTCCGAACCCAGTACTCTAACCACTTCTCTAATGATCTTTGGCTTTATATTATATCGAGACAAATTATTTTTCAATAATTAAAAGCTATCAATTTCTTATAAGCGTACTCTGTTTGAAAAAAGGTATCAGTGGAGTGGAGCATCGTGAGGAGATGTCCTCCTTGGGCTGTGTCATGGACGTGACGCAGCGTGGAGGGGGGGAGGGACCCCGCACATTCAGGTCCATACAGGATTCGTATTCATCTTCCGTAGCTATTCTGTGCAAGTGAGCATTAATGCGACGTAAATACCCGTGAGATTTGTCCAAGCGAGGTTTAGATTTGGCTAAAAAAGCTAAAATATAAATGAAAGGTCATGATTAAATTCTAGTAAGAATGATCCATGGAGCTGGTATATGAAAACTTATTATATTAAAGCTATGGCACGATGACATGGTATGATGACATGGTATGGTATGATGACATGGTTGTAATATGATGTATGGTATGATGACATGGTTGTAACATTGTGGCACTAGCTTGAGACATCATTTCTATGACATAAGACTGTGACATCGCGTCTATACATGATGATAGGATTATGTTAATTACAATGACAAAAACTAACATTATTTTAGTGACAAGATTATGACATTATTTTAATGACAAGATTATGACATAATTAAGAAGTTATGACAGTCTTATGACATAAGTCCACTGTCGGAAATTATCATTAGTTGACAGATAATCACAGATTATCATTACTGGCTGATAAAATAAATCAATTAATGAATGAATTAATTAATTACACTAATTAAGTAAATAATGCGTAATAAATAATAATTAATTCTCTCACATTCTGAAGCCATTTTATAACAATTTTAATAAAAAGAAATTAAATTATTATTTTATGTACAAAATAAGTTCGCGCGTTTAGAGAAAAATGACGTTTTTTGAACCTTAGTTTCTCAGTCTTCAAAACATTTTTCGAGGGGTTCGACCCCTGGTTTACTTCAGAACTTATTCAGCTATTCATTCTCATTTCTTCAAAGGAATAACGAGAATATTCTCCTCACAAATGTCTCAGGAACACACAAAAATTCTTCATCTTTTCTAATACTAATTGCCTTTAATCACTATTATTAGTTAATTATAACTAATCGTGCAATTATATTTATTGTTATCCTTTAGTATATAATAATTAGGTCTTATAATTAAGTAATTAATAAAACTTATACGTTATAAAAAGGCAAAAAAAGAAAAACAGAAAAAAAGAGAAAAAAGAAAAAAAAGAAGTACTACCAGTTCACGATGATAAATAATTGTAAATAAAGAAATTTATAAAAAAATATTTTATTTTTTTAAAACAATTTCGTAAATAAATTAGGCAGACGGGGGAAAGAGAAAATGATTCCGGTCACAGATTTTCAAAGTAAGTCGTAAATACTTTGAATTAGAACGTTTTATTAAAAACCGGCTTTATTTTACTGTGTAGCCACGTCACTTGCATTGGTTTTCATATGATTTTACGTTTAATTAATTAAATTAATTAAATATAATTAATCAATTTAAATAATTGGCGATTAATTTGGAGGAATAACCAGATTTTTATATTAAATTATAATCCAATTATTTTACTGATGAAAACAAAGACGAAGTTAATTCATGTTTTTTTTATACTTTTTAGAGATTGGAGTGGGGTTGGCGGGGTTTGGTATAGCATTCCTTTTCTTGGGAGTCGTGTTACTGTTCGACAAGGGGTTATTAGCAATCGGCAACGTAAGAACTTTTACTTCTGTTATTATCATTATTTTTTAATTAATGTGTTGAGATAAGAAATCAGATGAGAATTTAATTTTGAATAAATGTAAACTTTATTTAAGTGAGATTTTATAAATTAAAAACTAATTCTTGATTGTAACATAATTTTGCTTTGATCGGTTATTTTATATAAACTTTGCTGAAGAAATATTAACTGAGACTTAATGTTATTTTTATTCAGTTTTATCTCATTAACCGCTTCAAATAACTATTTTAACCGTAGTGCAGCAAGTGGTATATTTGAATCCTCACGGAGATTCATGCTCATTGCCTATCTATCTAGAGTTGTGCATGCTATCCATTTGGCATGATAACAATTTGATAAAGATGTGAAAGTTATATGATAAGTGTACTTGAATACATGTTTAATATTTTCCTTGTTCTTTATTTAATACTTGTTTGAATTCTTTTTCCCTCTCTTTCAGATCCTATTCATCTCCGGGCTAGCTTTTGTCGTCGGACTAGAGCGAACGTTTCTCTTTTTCTTCCAGAAACATAAAATAAAAGGAACGACATTTTTCTTCGGTGGAATAACGATAGTTTTGATAGGGTGGCCCATGGTTGGAATGATTCTAGAAATGTACGGTTTCTTTTTGCTATTCAGGTGACAAGAATATCATCTTCTACTTAAACTAATATCTAAGTGTATATAAATCTGATTGTTTAAAAATGGGTTAGTAGATTTTATATTATATAGGTAAATAAATATGTAATATATGTAAATATATGTAAATCTAATTGTAAATCTAATTTATTTTTTAAAAATGTATTTTTTTAAAGTAATTTATTATATTTGAAATAGTTCATCAAAATAGTTTTTAAAAATTCATGTTTTGTGCGAAACATTTTATGCAGAAACTAACTTATGCATACTTAAAATTCAAAATTTACTGAAATATAGATCATAACGATTTATAAGAAAACTTTTTACTTATAAAATATCAGCTGATAAATGGTCCTTTAAAAATACTACAATATAAATTATTTATCATTTAATTTGTCATATATTTATTCAATTTTAACGAAACAGTAAAACGCTATAAATTGGTATTTATATTATTTCTTACAGCGGGTTTCTACCAGTGGCTGTTAATTTTCTTCGACGTGTTCCTATCCTAGGAATGCTCATGAATCTTCCTGGTCTCAGCTATGTTAGTTTTTCATTTATATTTTACTATTATTTAAGTCTCAAGTCAAGGCCCGTTAGTGAAGTGGTTAAAGCGCTGGATTCGAAATCGATAGGTCCAGGTTCGAATACCGGATAGCTCACTATTTTCTCTAACTAGCTGCACTCTTTAGTAAGATGCTTAAATTGACAGCTACGTCTTCGACACTGTTTATATATTACAGTAATCGAAACATTAAACGTATCCTAAATCGTAATAAATTGTATTCATTTATTTTTTCAAAATAACTTTGATATTTAGTAATTAATTATAAATATTTGACTTGTAATGTTTTTATTAGTAAATAAAATTAATTGTGTTTGTGTTCATTTACAGCTTGTCGGTTGGGTAGGTGAACCTCAGGGTATGGTTTAGTCGCACGTCTGTGTTACGTTCCTTCTTCTTTTTTGCATTTATCCAATGCTCCGCCTTTCAAGAACGACCCTTCCTCATCACATGATGTCATCATCTTCTGTATCATCACTTAATAGCGTCATCATAATATGTATATTTTGGTTGGAAATATTTCACACGTGTGTAAAAGTGACTTAAATCTTAAAAGGGATTTAAATTTGAGTATGATTGACTCAATGAATGTTTTTGTGAACTGAATTGTTTGCGATCCTTTCGTGAATATTTATCGATAAATAGCCTTCTGAGCTGATGTAACTTTGAGCAGCAAACGAATGTAACGTCGTCGGTGTCATTATTACAAACGTCTGTAGCACTATATATACTATTAGGAGATTGTTAGGATAGTGTTGAATACAGTTAACTACTTGTGTAACATTCAGTGATATGTGATTGATGTGAAATATATACAAATGTTTCATTACGTATAAATATTACAACTTTTAACTGATGAAATTCATATGAAGAATGTTTTCATATATAGTTAAAGATTGAAGTATAAAATACATGTAATTGTACACTTTTATTGAGCTTGAATATACATTTGCTGATAACATTAGGTCAGGTAGATTTTATTCTCAAATCAAGAAATCAGATTCTGAAAGAAACTTATTTATTAAACTTTACTCAGCAGCGTATGTATTCATCTGTTGCAGGAATTAAAAAGAAAAAGCTTTACAATATTTTATTCTTTACGAGTCAAGCTTTTGTAAAATTGCAGATGATTTTTGTTAAGTCATTTATATTTGATTGAAATTAACTCTCACAGTTTCTAGTGGTAATTCCTTTTTAAATTCGTTTCATTCGACTTTACATCAGGAGATTAAATCTCTCATTTTCCTTAGGACACCTTGTTTTACTACAAAATGTCTCTGAGAAGTATTTTAGAAATGTCATAATTTTTTGCGTAGTTTTTGAAATTAAAGATTTCTGACAGGATTATCTTTTCGTGACTTTTATTTATTTTTGACTTTCTACTCACAGTGAGTCTTTGTATATAACAATGTATATATGATTGTACCCATGATTGTAGGCTTATTAGTAGAACGTATTTTGTATAAATATGTATCATTATATATGAATTAATTTTGAGCATTTTAGTTACAATTTTTCATGGAATACTTTTGCGAAATCATTTTACAGATATTTTTATATGTTGTAGTTGAAATTTTATATTCCCGTCCTGGTTATGATTTATTTATTCAAGCTTTTTTTAATCTTGAAATTATTTTTCATCATTAATTGAAACTTTTTCTTGAATTCAGGCTCAGGAAATAAGAACAAATCATGCTTGATTTTATTTAGCATACATTAGTTTTGTCTAGTTATGATTCTAGTTATTAATGTGTTAACCCAAAGAAATTTTAGGCAAATATTACATCTTATTTCATTTTATGAGAAGTGTCATGTGATTTCCTGTGCTGTACTCTGTACTCTGTATTGTATGAGGTTTTAGTTATAAACTTTTGAAGACTTGACTATCGTTGTTTTGTCTTAAGCGTTGGTGTGATTATAAATACACAGTATAAGCCCGTTATATCGAACTGGCTTATATCGAAATTCCGCTTATATCGAAGTTTATTAATCAGTCCCGCCAATACACAACATTACTTAATACAAAATAAACCCTGATATATCGAACTCGCTTATATCGAAATCTCGGTTATATCGAAGCTGTATTTCA
>JAQIXG010006714.1:0-10047 GCA_034700105.1 Oconnorella tubifera
ACCCTAATCTAACCTTTATTCTAACCCTAATCTAACCTTTATTCTGACCCTAATCTAACCTTTATTCTAACCCTAATCTAACCTTTATTCTGACTCTAATCTAACCTTTATTCTAACCCTAATCTAATCTTTATTCTAACCCTAATCTAACCTGTATTCTAACCCTAATCTAACCTTTATTCTAACCCTAATCTAATCTTTATTCTGACCCTAATCTAACCTTTATTCTAACCCTAATCTAACCTTTATTCTAACCCTAATCTAACCTTTATTCTAACCCAAATATTGGGCTGCAGCCCAATGTCAATGCAGCCTAGGAAGTGCAATAATTAAAAGATGAGATTTGTAGAGGAACTAAACTAGATGATAACAGAGGCATACAAGTAGACGCACAAACGCACATATAAACAGACAAACAGGAATAATATTGAAACTAATCTAAACAGATCATATGAGATGAATGACTGATTCATATTGAATTTGTCCCAGAACTTTAAATTAGTAAATCACTAGATATTAGTTTTTATAATAATTAAATCGAAGAGAGAGAGAGAGAGAGAGAGAGAGAGAGAGAGAGGGAGAGGGAGAGATATATACTGTATGCTACTGTTCTCACGGCCCAGCCATGGCTGATCTCTATTGATTATGTAATGACATTTCTCATTGGTCGATAGATATAGAGGTATTACATAGATCCGTGTAGGCCTTTAATTATAATCAATATTGTTATATATATATCCATATATAACGAGGATGTCAAGTGTTTTAAATGGGTGTGCACTTTAACTGATTACTTACTTGTTTATATTCTCTTTATAGACTCAAGTGTAAGTATATTTACATATTCATTCTCTTTGTAAATATTAGTAATATTTTTATCTTATTATAATATAATGTAAGGATTAGGGTTAGATTTATGGATTACTTATAGTTGGATTAGGTTTATGGTTATTATACTAAAGTATTTAGTTGACGCCTTTAAGATAATGCAGGTATTTTCTTGTATTTATTACAAACATCGCATGTAACTGATTCAGTTTTTATATAAAAGTTCTTGTATAACCCATGACTATGCGCTAGATTGAATTTATAAATTAATGTTCATTATCCATGACCATGTGCTAGATTGAGTTGCTTTTATAATTGAACCTAAATTGGATTGAATGTAAAAGTTGATTGTTTTTATCTAAAAAATGTCTAGATAGAATTTATATGAACAATTATAGTTCTGTTGATTTAATCTATCAATCAGCAGAAGGGAGGGGGGGAGCTTAGGAGGTTGGGGGGGGGGGGAATGTGTGTGGCCTAGTGAGTGAAGGTATGCCTGATATCCACAGGGTGGTGGGTTCAAATCTTACTGAGAGAGATCATGTTGTAGAATGTTATAGACTGGTTGATCAGGTGTTTGATTGTGCTGTGTGTCTGGTTATGTAAGAATCAATCAGGCGCACTAGTCATTTGAATTGATTCAGTATATTCTTTGTTTAACTGGTTTGACTTAGTGACGGACTGTGAGGGGGGGTCAGGGGGGGGTTAATTGAATGTATTGATCAACATGGAATTGTTTTATATTAAATCTCTCGGGAGAAGTTTCTGTCTCTAGTGTCTGGAGATATTTCTCTCTGTAGTCATTTATATAGGCGCCTAGTAGATGCATGCTTCTATATATAGAGCTTGGTTATGTGCATGTCTTTTTATAACTATATTATTTTCTATAATGCAATTATATGCTAAATTCTTTATTTGGTGGTGAAATCAATCAAATAATACTGTTATTATTAGAAAAAAACACCGTTTTAAAGCGTCCGACAGTTTAACGTTGCGCCATCTGTCGAGATGGACGTAATGAAAAGATTTCTTAATTCACCAATCAGTCGCAAGAAGAATCATTCATTCGCTAGTGGCGCCACTAGTAGCAAATCTAATCTGCCAGATTTTAATGGCAGTTTTACCCTACCCGCTAGATTGGCAGGTAATGGCCACGCCCATGAGAGGGCAAGTCATAGGGGTGGGCGGTACTTCGGGCTACCCTTGGAGGAGATAATAGAGAGAGAGGGACAGGGGGCGGTGCCTAGGCTGGTTGTAAATATTTGTGAATTTATTTGTCAATACGGTGAGAATTTAAAAGATTATTTGTATTTGATGTTAGTTTATTTATTTACTAAGTTATTTTTTTAAAGGGTACAGCAAGTGACAGCTTTATTTGTTTCTTAATGTCACATCAGCACAAATGGACTTCGTTGTCAATTGCAATACAGAGTCCAAGTGATGAGTGAACTCTTAGTCTTTTTCTTCCATCAACTTGTTGCACCCATTAGTAGGACGAGTCACTTTGCCTCTCATCGCTGTCTTGTATGATCCGACGCATTATTCAGGTCTTCATGAAGAAGGCTTGTTTCGTGTCAGTGCCAGCACTCGAGTCATTGATGACATGCGTCACACACTGGAGACTGACATGGGTGATACTTTGCTGACGTCACGTGATGACGTCACGGCGCTAGGGGGGGTGCTAAAGATGTTTCTTAGAGAAATACCGGGGGGCCTAGTGACCCAGAGTCTGACTGATAGACTTATACGACTCCAAGACGGTTAGGAATTGTATTAGGGTTAAGTTTTGGATTAAAGTTTTATAGTTGGTCTTATATATGTAATTATTTAATAGCATATTCAGATTTGTGGTTATGGTTAGAGTTGTATGTATTTAGAGCTAATAAGTATTAAGGGTTATGGTTAGAGTTGTATGTATTTAGAGCTAATAAGTATTAAGGGTTAGGGTTGGAGTTAGCTATTGTTTGTATAATGAAAGTACGTCATTCAATTAATGGTTGACTCTCAATAATCTGTTTGATAGAGAAGTTAGACCAGACAGACTACACTGCCTGTCTGAGGGGCCTACTGAGAGACGAGGGTCTCCTACCTCCCACACATTATATCACCCTCAAATATCTGCTTTCCTTCCTTGTTCTTGTTTCCCTCCAAAAAGAATTCAATAAAATGAGCTCCACTGCTCTGGGCATTGTCTTTGGGCCGAGTTTGTTTAAGTTAGTAGAAACATTGAACGTAGAATTAAATAGAAATAAATAGAATTAAATGATCTTTATTACAATTTGAGCATTTTGTAAATTAAATTGTTATTATTGCAATGCGTTATGTATATATCTCTGTTGTCTATTGCATTAAAAGGTGTTCATTATTTCAATATTTGTTGTTATTATCATTTAAGTTGATGCTACTGTTTGCTAAAGGTGCAGCAATGATGCATTAGAAAGTATTCATCAACACGGAGTGACCAATCATATCATGCAAAAGTTGATCACAGAATTTGATGATCTTTTTCTAGACAAAAATGAAACCTCTCCTTATAACAATGATTTTATTCTGGTAAAAATTCTCTCGCTAGCTTTCTGTTGATTTTCTGTATGATTCTGTATGTAGAAGTAGATTAGAATCAATAAGTTAACATTTGATGTCATTGGTGTTTAGATTTTATCTGCTTTATTCATTTCATTTATCTAATTAAGTATTTATATTTAATCTTGTGTTAACATATTATTTGGATTTATTATTTATAATTAGTTGACTAATTAGACTGACTAATTACTTAGACGCTAGACTAATTAGTGTGTTACTATTCTGGTTTTTCATCTTTTTTTGTGATATTTTCAGCTACCTTTTTTTAACTAACAGTTTTCTACATAAATTCTAAATAGTTCTTATATTTGGTTTTTGTTTTTCTAATTCAACAAAGATGTCACAGAAAGTTTCTATTGTTGTAAATCAACCAATCACGTCTCAGCGTTCATTCAACCAATCAGAAACATTGTCTGATAGGACAACAAATGTCAGTCAAACACTTGTCCCGCCCCCTCGGTCTAAAGTACCGCCCACTAGGCCGCATCCTCTTGTCAATTATTCACAAGCACCGCCCACTGACTTACAAGCCCATGTCAATCAAGTAAATAAGTCACAAGCCCCTCCCATTCCTTCTAAGCCCACTAGGCCACTAACACCTGTCAATCAATCAGATGTCCCACCGACTTTATCTAAAGTTCTACCGGCTAGGCCTCAAGGTCCAATCATTTCACAGACTCCTCCCACTAGGCTACAAGATCCTGTCAATCAATCACTATCCTCTCCCACTAGGTCATATGCTCCTATCAATCAATCACAGTCTAATTCATCCGTCAATCATTTGCAAACTCCGCCCACTAGGCTACAAACTCCGCCCAGAAGGCCTCCGCCGCCTGTCAGGCTAGATGACTCGGTGAGTGTAAATATAGAGCAGTTTTGTTGGGACCTTCATTTATCTTAGAATCTTAATTGTCTAAATCTTTTACAAGTTAACCCGGGCACAAGGGCCTGTCATGTCACAAAAATGTGACGACCTTTTTTGAGCGCAAACTTGAGCTGATGTAACTTTGTTGCTAGCATTTTTTTTCTAAATATTCAAACAAAATATATTATTCATTTAAATATATTCATTGTTTTGTAAGAAGCGTTTTGATTGGCCGAGAGAGCTTGATTCTGATTGGTCAGCTGGTATGGACGATGAAGATATAGACTGGCGACTCGCTGCGCCTTTAGACAGGTAGGGTAAATAGTGACATATGTTGCAAAACTTTTTCAATAATTACAAATTTTTATACACCTTTTTAAAATCATGTCTTTGTAGTATTAGTAGAAGGTGTTCCGTTTTCTGGCCTGAATAAGTGTTTGCATTAAGATTACGTATAATCTATTGTAATAGATACATCAACTTGTTGTTACATACGTTGTACATAACCGTAATGTTATATACTTTATGCGTTGTATATATATATTAATGTTATATATTAATGTTATATATGTATATATGCTATGTTATATTTGCTGTAGTGACAGAAGTGATCCGTGCAGTCTGATGTCACCTAGAGTCACTCTAAACAGAGAGTAAGTTGATCACTTGTCTAGATTTTATTAACTGTTATATAAACTAAACAAACATATATAATATATGGTAAATGAAGTCATTGAAGTGACTAGTGCGCCTGATTATACAAACAAATCACTCGTCACTTGGTCACTCATCACTTGGTCACTCATCACTTGGTCACTCATCACTTGATCACTCATTACTTGATCACTCATTACTTGGTCACTCATCACTTGGTCACTCATCACTTGGTCACTCATCACTTGGTCACTCATCATTTGGTTTTATTGACTTTAAGACTAAATTGATTCGTATCTGGATTAGATTCAACAGTATTTATTATTTCATTTTATATATAGAAACTATTGCTTTAAGAAGGTGTTGTTTTTATGCAGGAAAAGTTAATTATATTACAGTTAGTTGCTTTAAAAAGGTGTTTGTTTTACTTTGACTAACAGAGCAGTCGAGGCAGCGATACACAGCGCAGTTAGCGATCTTTTGTTTGGTGTAAATTCTGTGAGTGAGGAGAGGGGAGAAAGTTTATTGAGGGGGAAGGGGGGAGAAATTTTACTGAGGGGGGAGGGGGGAAAGAGTTTAGATGGACAGGAAGCTGAGGGGCCACCCAGAGTGCAGGGTAAGGATTAGTTAACTCACTGCAATAAAGTGTTAACTAGCGCTTAGTTAATTATCATATTTGTGCTGATGTGACGTTGAGCTAGAGACAAGCATATTTCTTATTTTATTTTCAACTACAGATAGTCGTGTATGTATATGACTTTTTAGGCCCTGTTCCGTTGCCAAGGAGACGAAAGAGAGTTATACTAAAGGGTGCAGAAGGTGATAGAGAAATGACTAGCAATGAAAAGAGAGAGACGAGTGAAGACAATTTATTGACAGTGTCAGTTGTTACTATATGATATATTTATCTTTAACAGATTTTACGTTTACTTGCTGCACCTTTAGCAAAAAAGCTAAATGACAAATGAAAAAGGCTTTATATTTGCAGTGTTAAGGCTTTTATATAATAATAATTTTTATTTCTTTTTTGTCTTTTATTGTAAATATTTGTGAAATTAAAAGGTGTGAGATATTTTATATTTGATCATACAGTCATGATATAATCCCGCCTCCTCAAGGTTGCTTGACCAATGGCGTTGCTTCAAATTACTTGACTCCGCCCCTTGTTGAAACCTCAGCCAATCATGCAGCGGAGAATGGTGTCAATTATTCGGTGAATTTAAAATCAACGAATAGAAAGAATGGAAAAGAAATTAGGTCAGATTCAATCAGTGAAAACAAAGCATCTAAATTCTTATCCAATGGCATTAAAGAGGTCAATCCATCAACCAATCAGAGCACTGCTTCTATTTCAAACTCAGCCAATGAGATCTCTTCTTTCAAAGTCACATATAAATCTGATAATATTAGAACCAATCAAAATGCTTTGTTTGAAAATTTAAATTCTCCTTTAACCAATGAGAGATCAGATCTATTTATATCATCCAATCAGGAGCCAGAACCGCGACCTTTGCCCCGGGGGTTAAAACGCTCCCCCGCTCTTTGTGACAGGAGGGGGGTGGGTGGGGAGAGGGGTGAGGGAGGGGAGGGGGTTGTGGGAGGGGAGAGGGGGGTGGGAGTAGAAATTCCTTCGTTGGACTTGTCGACCATTTTGAGGTCAAAAGTCAGCGGGTCGACTGAGGTCATGGATCAAGACGGGTCAGTATTTTATGTTGAAATATTATCTAATGTTTCTAAATGTTTTTCATTTTTGTGATCATATTTATTGAAACATATTTATTACTTGTTTCTAATTAAACTTGCCTTTATAAAAATGTGTCTTTATATTTTATATTTTTAAAATAGTTGTTATGCTTTTGTAGCAAACAAAGGTCGTCAGATTCTGAGAGAAGCAGTCGAAGTATAAAAGATTTAACGAAAGAAATTCAAGAAATAAAAAAGAAAATAAAGATATTTGAAGAAAGTTATGAGTTAATGTATGGAGATAAGGTGGTATATCTTTCTCCGTGTCTCTGTCTTTAACTGTCTAGTTAACTCTGTGAAGTTAATCTAGAGTTAAATATCTTATTTGCGAAGCGGTAAATGTGTGAGACTTTGAATCAAGAGGCCTCTTTTTAATGTACTCTAAAGCTTTGCTGCACCATTTTGCAAAGTGTTGTTTTAAATTTATATATCTAGTGAATGTCATAGATTGTTTTATCATTGTTTGACTTGCTGCACCCTTTAATAGTTATAATTGACTGTTTGTTACAGCCTAGTGCAAGTATAAAAGCGATGGACCGTGACATAAAGCTATGCATGATTGACTTATCTGCGGCAAGGAAAACTTTGAGAAGTAAATATTTAAATTTTTATTCATTTGTTTCATTTAATCCTTTATTTATTGTCAAGCGTTCACTCATCACTTTGTGTCTAATTAAATAGACGCATTTGTGCTGATGTGACGTTAAACAAGGTGAAAAGTCATTATTTTTCTCATAGGATTAAAGCTGGAACAAGATAATGGAAATAATTTATTAAAGTCGCCATCTGGTGAATTCAATCAAACTAATGCAACATTAAAGTCGCCATCTGGTGAATGCGATGAAACTGTAAATGATTTAATGGAGAGATTGAAAGAAGAAAGAAAGAAAGCTAACAGATGCTTTCAGTTACAAGTAAAGAGACACCTTTTTTATGCGTTCAGTTCTCTCTTTATATCTCATTCAAGACTTTAATGAGTTTATTTGGGTTGGTTAATTGTATAGTGATTATAATTCTTGATGTCTTGCTGTTGATTTTATATGCTGATTGATTGTCTGGTTATTATCGATTTATTTATTTGATCAATTGATTGATTGATCGATTGATTGATTAATTGATTGATTGTCTAGGAAATGACTATTGAAGAACTGAGAGAAGAAAAGTTACAAGTACAAATGGCGCTGTTAGATTATGAAACTATACATGGAAAACCTGTTTGTACTTGTCATCTTAATTATTAATTAATTAATTTACTCTTTTATCACTTAATTACTAATTGATTATCATAATTAGTATAATTCCTCCTTTATCATATTACACACTTTTGTTTGTAGTTTTTCTATATAGGGTGATATCGTTGTAATAAAAAGGTGTCATTTTGTTGTTTGTTTAAGAATAAGAAAGTGGACAGCAGTCTAGCAGTAAAGTCTTTATATGACAGATACAGACAGATTAAAAGACAGATACAGCAATTCACGGTATATTATACATTATATCTTACTTACATTATGATCATTATATATATTATGTTTAAATATCTGGACTTGTTGCACTCTTTAGCAAGTTGTTAATTAGGCATTAAGTTGAACTGTTCATTATCATTCATGTAATATATTAAATATTTGTATTAATTATCTATTATTAATTAATTAATTACTTAATTGTATTTGTCAGAATACTGAAGACAGCATCTTACCAACAAACAGACAGACAGATGAACTCAATGAAATTACTTCTCCTAGTCACCATGGTAACGACCTAGAGGTCACGTGGCTCAACGAAACTCCGCCCACTTCCCTCCCAGGCCGTCACGTGACTTCTAGGAAGACAGTGGCCTGGGTTAAGGTCGTCAGAGAAGTTGATCATTTGAAAGATGACTCAATAAGAAGTGAGAGAGAATCTAGGTCAGGTCAAGAGGAAAGTAGGTCAAGTAGAAGGGATGATCGGTCAGGTCATCGGCTGATCAATGGGGAGAGGTCAGAGAGTGCAAGGTCAAGGAAAAATAAGTCAATATCAACACCTGATTTATCTAGGTCAGGTTATGATTTATCTAGGTCAAACATGAGTCATGCTGATTTAAATAGATCAGACTTAGACTTGGATAAATCTGGTATAGAGAAAAACAACTTGGGTGTTTTATCTGGTACACGACAAACTGACTTTGATCCAGATAGGCTTGGAAATAGGTCAGGTCACAAGGTTAAAGGTCAGAATGTAGGTCAAGCTAGACCACACACTGTTCCTATTGGTCGATGGTTAGATGAGAGGGAAGGAGAGGGGGGTGTGAGGGAGGGAGAGTTTAGAACATTGAAGGAAGTGAGATATGCCGAGTCCTTGAAATTAATGAACAGGTACGTGATTGTCTGTCTGTCTGTCTATATATCTGTCTGTCGTTCTGTCTGTTTGTCTGTCTATTTTCTATTTTCTGATCATAATAATTAGATATTTTCTGTCTGCTACTAGACTGTCTGCCATTTAGTAAAACATCACTACAAAGTAATTATATCTATCTGTGACGTCATCTTTATGTGCAACAGAGAAGAGTTGGAGAGAGAGAGAGAGACATTGAGGAGGATAAAGAGAGAGACACAGAGAGAGATCAAGAGATATGAAGAGGAGTTTATTGAGAGATACAAGCGACCAGTCAACAAGGTAGACAGAGGCAGCATGACCCAGCAGTACACTGCATACAAGGTATGTCTGCTTGCATGTATGTCTCTGTCTGTCTCTGTGTCTGCATGTCTGTTTATATGTCTGTCTTTCGTCTGTCTGTCTCTCTCTCTCTGTGTCTGTGTCTGCCTGTATGTGTGATAATACATAATCAATGACCTCTAACCTTTAACTTTTATTTGATCTTTGACCTTATTTATAAGCTCATACATATTATCAGTATTAAATGGATCTTTTTAGCTTTGTTGTATGTGTAAATGACTGGCAATATTGCGGTGTTGTTTTTAGCAATTGAGAGCAAAACTGAAGATAGCAGATGCATTGCTGGATGTATAGATACTACAGATATACTGATATTCATAAAAAGACTTCATATATAAATAGATACATAGATACTTAGATAGATATATATATAGAGAGAGACAGAGATATTATATAGATGTATAGATATATAGATATATACACGTAAGGCATTAGGCCTACTTTAACTCGTAAGTCTTGTATTAATGTATGCAAATTAAACTGTGTCTATAGTATGGTGCATGAACCTGATTTGTTTACATTTAAAGTAAAACGATTGAACTTCTTATCAATATTAATTCCAGTATATGTAATATTGCATGTATCATATGTAATATTGCATGTATCATATGTAATATTGCATGTATCATATGTAATATTGCATGTATCATATGTAATATTGC
>JAQIXG010006715.1:0-10047 GCA_034700105.1 Oconnorella tubifera
AGTGAGTCCAATGACCTCACACTTAGAGTAGTTGAGTGAGAGACCACAGGCTCTTGCTCCCTCTTCCAGCCTAAGAAGGATTAGATCTGGGATTATTTTGACTTAAAATTTTCTTGCCTAATTATCTTTTCTCTTCACTGCTTGTTTGAAAAAACGACGGTTACATTTTAATTATTTTTTTTATAATATTTTAATTAGAATCTTTAGGAAGGGATTAAAATTTGATCTGATTCGACTAAATGCACGGTAAATACAGCTTGTTTCTTTATTTTTTATTTAATTATTATATCTGTATAAAGATAGATAAATCGATCATTTAAGATAAATTTCAAGGGATAATTTGCAGAAAGAGACTTTGCAGAAACTCGTTTAATTTCACCGAAACGCGGCGAAAATAAGGCCGAAGTGGTGAAATTGAAATTGAAATTACACCTCACCGAGTTAGGGTTAGAGATGGTTTAGAGTTAGAATTAGGGTTTAGATTGTAACTAGTCATGATTAGCGTTATTGAGACGGATCGGACGCAGTTTGCAGTTATTTTCAGAAAATTTTAGTCGATTTTTCTTTTAATCTGTAAACAATTGCCATTTATGAGCATTAAATGGCAATTAATATAGAGCATAGAGCCGTATAGAGCATTAATTAAAAAAACACTGTGCAAAATATAATTTTTTTTTTTTCAATAATGTTGGATGTAGTTTCAATTTCACGCTTGTTTTATTATATTCCTCATCCTAATTGGCATCATACAGATGCTGGCATTCTATAGATGCCGGCATTCTACAGATGCCGGAATTCTATAGATGCAGGCACCGTACAGATGCCGGCATTCTATAGATGCTGGCATTCTATAGATGCCGGCAACGTATAGATGCCGGCAAATCTATATACGCCGGCATTCAATACATGCCTGCACCGTATAGATGCCGGAATTCTACAGATGCCGGCATTCTATAGATGCCGGCATCGTATAGATTCCGGCAATCTATAGATGCCGGCATTCTATAGATGCAGTCATTCTATAAATGCCGGCATTCTAGAGATGCCGGCATACTATACACGCCGGCACCATATAGAAGCCGGGATTCTAAAGATGCCGGCACCATATAGGTGCTGGCAATCTATAGATGTAGGCATTCTATAGACGCCGGCACTGCATAGATGCAGGCACTCTATAGATGCCGGCATTCTATAGATGCCGGCACCGTATAGATGCCGGCATTCTATAGATGACGGCATTCTATAGATGCTGGCACCGTATAGATGACGGCATTCTATAGATGTCAGCATTCTATAGATTCCGGAAGTCTATAGATGCAGGCACCGTATAGATGCCGGCATTCCATAGATGACGGCATTGAAAAGATGCCGGCATAGTATAGATGCCGGCATTCTATAGATGCTGGCACCGTATAGATGCCAGAATTCTACAGATGCCAGCATTCTATCGATGCCGGCACAGTATAGATTCCGGCATTCTATAGATGCCAGCATTCTATAGATGCCGGCATTCTATAGATGCCGGCATTCTACAGATGCCGGCATCTATAGAATGTCAGCATCACTACGGTGTCGGCTTCTATAGAATGCCAGCATCTATAAAATGCCGGCATATATAGAATACCAGCATCTATAGAATTCCAGCATATGGTGCCGCCATCTATAGAATGCGGAATCTATAGAATGCCGGCATCATTATGGTGCCGGCATTTATAGAATGCCGGCATTTGTAGAATGCCGGCATATATAGAATGCCAGCATCTATAGAATGCCGGCATCTATAGAATGTTGGCATCCATACGGCACAGAATGCTGAGATCTATAGAATGCCGGCATCTATAGAATAGCCAGCATCTATAGAATTCCGGCATCTATAGAATGCCGGCGTCTATACGGTGCCGGCATCTATAAAATCTCACTGCCTGCTTTTAGACTGGTTTACACTGCTTGCATTATTTGCTGTTTCGTTTCTCTGCATTTCACCGAAATTAGACGAGTTTCTGCAAAGTTTCTTTCTGCATATTATTATTAAGATTATTAAAATTATAATTAAAATTGTATTTCAGATTATTAAAATTATAAATTATAATTAATTTCAATATTACTAACTGTTTTTAGTTTAATCTTTATGCAACATGAAGGAAACATTGGAACACGAGCAGATGCGCGCCCTTATCTCTGACACTATTTTGTTACTTTGCAAAAGTGGTCTGTCGTTTCATACCCAGTTGTCCATCGATGCCGTCATTGGTATCACTCTCGACCACGATGATGTCTTTCTTGTCAGTATCAGGGAAACTGTGCGCGGTGGCTCTCGCAAAACTTTAACTGTTCCGCAATTAAATGATAAACTAATGTCTCATTGCATTGGTGCAAAGACGAGAGATAAACCAGTTTGTAATGTTGACGCTGAACTTTGTTCATCAACTGTAGGAGAATACTCAGATGAAGTAACATTGATGCCGAAGACACTTTTTGAAAAATCGACTTTGTCACAAAATTGTGATATTCAGAAAATAGATATACAAAACAAAGCTAGCTGTGAATCGGTGCGAAGCGAATTATCAACTGTATGTGAAAATATTGCTGATGAGACATTGTCCAAAAAGAGAAAGTTATATGTTGATTCTGTTCTTGAGCCTTTAAGTAAATCGGAAGATATTAGAATAAGTCAAAAACAAATCACAAATATAGATCAAATTATTTCACTTGTGCCTTCTGGACTAAGTTCTAGTCATCCACAGATGTTTTTAACTTCGGAACAAATTAAAGTTGAACCTATTGAAGTTGACGGAAGGTATCAATCACAAGAAACTGACGACAAACAATTATCTACAGAACCTGCTTCTAAATCAATATCTTCCGCTGAATGGAGAAAAAATGACACTAGAACTGTAAACATCATCAGCGTTGACTTGTCAAGGAAATCTCGCTGTGAGAAATCTTCTGAATCCACCAGAAACTTCCTCTTCAGATCTCTAGTCAACACCACCCATGCATCTTCTGATTGTCCTCCTCCCAAATCTGTGAATCCAGTTTCTTCTGAATCTCTTTCAAAACTGTCCTCCGGTTGTATTTCATCAGTTTTGGATTACAGCGAAGCAAAGAAAGTTGATAACAAGAAGAAAAGGCTCTCTCTGCCACATTCTGATTCCATTCCATTTATTTATTACGAGGACAAGTTGAGTAGTTTGGGCTGCGGCAATGATATCAAGCAAATTGATATAATTGCATATCCGAGACTAATGTATAAGGGTAATCATGCTGCGGTTCCCTACGATGCACGTCTGGGAGAAGGAGAGAGTCCCATTGGTGAGCTGCGTTATTTATCAGAGGATACGAGGGAAGGTTTGAGTGATGTTTATAAACAGGCCGCTGGGTGGATTCCTCCAAGTTTGAATACTTTATCTGATCAGCAAAGTTATGCACTTTTAGGCAGTGGAGACTATGATCTCAATGGTCAGGTATTTGATAGTCAATCATTCTTTTATTTATCATTATTTTTCATATAATTGTTTTACGCTTTTAATAGAATGTGTTACTTTTTTGTAAGTTGATGATATTTTGATATTTTAAACTGAGTTACTAAACGGAGTTACTTTAACACTTAAACACTGAAGTTACAAGTGAACAAATTGCTCTGTGTATTCATTGTAACTTCAATTCTACCCATTGGCAATTTCTATCATTGCAACATTAATTACTTTACATATTTCAAAGTTTATGTAAAAACTCTTTATTATTTTATAAACTACTTTTATTCAACTCCTTCTCTTCCAGCCCCTCCCCTCCCCTATCCTAAACTACTGCATCCAGTCCATCCTCCTCTATGACGGACGTTATGTTCCTGTCCGTGACATCCAACGCCTTCGTCTCTGTAACATTCCCTCCAGTGTCATTCGCTCAACCATGATCACCCTCACGAAGGTCCACTGCGGTAATCTTGGCGTCTTCAGAGAGCTTCCATCTGGAGTAGCCCTTCTGTATAAATGTCCTCCTGAAAGATGTGATGTTGCTGGCATGAGAGCGTACGGCATTTCCATGGAGGTGTACCACATGAGGTATCATACATTGCCTGCGTTGAATGCCACGAATAAACACTGCGACGGATATTGGCAACGGATCGAAGTTCATTCACCGTACTGTTAGTGGCATAGGTCCTAGGATAGAAGTGCATTCATCATACTGTTAAAAGTTTGGATCAGTTTTCATCCATAGAGGTTAGTTATTTGGGGGAGGATAAGAAAAGTGATTTTGACTTTAATGGCATTTATAAAATATGATATTAGTATAGAGTGAATAGAGTGAATTTATTTTGAATGTGTCAACATACTAAAAAGTTGATTGGTGCATAGTTTTTGTTAAAATAATATTGTTTTGTTATGTTTGTTGATATTAATAAGGACAAATGTTGAAGATTTATTACATTTTTTAGGTCTATTCTGTATTATTTATAAAATGAATTTAAAATAAATTTTCATTTATTTATGAGATTTGGATGAGGGTTAAGATTATATTTTGAGAAGCATATGACTGGTTAGGATTAGGGTTATTAAATAAGTTGTCAGGGTAGATTTGTCGCGTTATTGTTTTAAGGTTCAATATTTTAACTGGAAATTTCATTTTATCTAAAGTTCTAAACTAAACGATATAATCATTTTTTGTAAAGTGAAGAGTTTTTTTAACTAGTCAAGTTTTTGAGTTTGCGTTCAATATACGTTAAATATATTTTTGTATCAGTTCGCTGTTTTTGTTTCAGTTGATGTTTTATTGTTGATTGTTATATGGAAGTTTTGTTTAACATCTGGATTATAGTTATGTATTTGTTAAATTGACTATTTACATTGATATTTATGTTCGTAAATATATTATCTCAGATATAATGCATTATTGTTATATTATTAAATAATAGTAACATTATAATTTACTGTAAATTCTATCAAATTTATATTATAGTTATAATAAATACTATAGTTATGATATAAATTGATTTATTTTCTTACTATATTTTGATATTGATAATTAAAAGTTACTGTAAACAAATCTATTGTTTTTGTTTGCTAATAGTTCAGCTCTAAAACAGAAATGTATAATTTGTCTAAAATTGTAAGATACATCTAAAAATATAAAATCTGGTTATGTTAGTTGTAATAAAAACCGATCATCCTTAATTTTATGTAAACCATTTCATGTAAACTGTTAAACCTCCAAGAATATTAAAACATCAAAAATATTAACCCCTTCGAAAGTTTTGTACTGTTACAAAATTCACTAGACACATGAGGGGGGGGGGTTTAGTGTGAGCTGAAGACTTGCTGAATGAATTCCTCACAGTCCAATGTTCCACTCCCATCCTTATCTGCCAGTTCTATCATTCTGCTACAATGTCACCATATATTATATTTCGTTAAACTGTTATACAAATAGAGAACACCTCACCAACGACAAACTTTTATGTTCTCGTCAGTATCTTTATATCTTTTCTTTCGTAAAATTTGAGTTCATTCATCTGAAGTCAGGAAGCCGTTACCGTCCGCATCGACGTCAGCAAAAAACGTCCGGTTTTGTCGTGTTAATGTCTGGTTTTAAGTATACCTAATGTGCATTTTTAAAAGAGTTCATGTTTATATTACAGCTTACTATAATAGGCATGCATCTTCCTACAATTGTTGCTGAAGTCATTTTTTACTAAAAATATGGCTTTGTACCCATAAAATAAAAATATAGTGATGTAACATTTTGTCGAGTTATTTTACGATGATTAATTGAGAATAATAAGCATTTTGTCAAATGTTTTACAAATTCTCGATAGAATTGAAAGACTCGATTAATCACTAGGTCTATTATAATATATTACAGGTTTCAGAATATTGAGTACAAACTTCTTATGAAGCAAAACTTTGAATGAACTATTGAACACATTTGACAAGTAATGCACCCAACTTGTCTTTTAAACTTATTTCATCCAAGGCTTCATTAAGTTATTTTAAGGTACATTAAGTTGTTAACTCAGTATTCACAACCTAATACAGATACATAAATATATAAACTAAATTTATAACATTTAATAAAGAGACAATTGAGTCACGTTTGTCATTTGTAAAAATAATAAGTTATGAAAATCTTGTGGAGAAAATTGTTTTAAATATAAAGAATAAGTTAATAAAAATTGATACATGAATATGAATCGAATCTAGATACAAGATTATTGTAAACGACAAGTAAACGCGAATAGTATAGAAGTATTTATTTACATTACTTTTCCAAACACCTAAAATCAGAAAGTGATGCTTGTAGAATATATTTACATAATATTTACTTTTTTTAATTCTGCAGAATTTATAGCACATCAAGGCTTAATATAAATCATAACCTAGTATCTGCTTCACTTTCTTTGTCTAATTTACTAATTATACTTAAATCAGATGCTATAGTCAAATTATTACTTTCATAATTTCCTTCATTCGCTGCAAAATTATATCTTTCTACATCAATCGGTATTTTATTCACAACCCCAATATCAAGACCAACAGAATTCTCTTCAAATGAATATTCACTTTTTTCCTTCCCATCTTGTTTCCTGATCAAATCAAACACAACCCTAATCCCGCACAAAACGCACAAAGGAATATAAACCGTAATAACCAATAAACCCGGCACACTATATGCCAAGTTATTATACGGCACTGGAAGCATGCCAAACAGCAGAGCCGAAAAAGCCAGGTTTTGAACCCCTGTCTCTATCATTATAGTTAACGCTATGCTGGCTTTTCTAAGGATTAACAAGGAAAAGAGGAAGCTACTAACAAGGCAAATATAAGGAACAGCAAATGACGCAACAATGATCTCCCAGCTATCTATGTAGTCAGCTATCCAGATGTTTTGCCAGATGATTATGCTGATCATAATGACGCAAGTGAGCGTGCCAATGGCTCGGAATATGAGGACAAGCTTTGCAGCGGTCTGGGGGAAACATCGCCCGAGGGAGACGCCGATGAGTAGGGGAAGGGAAATAAGGAGGAGGACGATGATGAAGGGAGCCCAGGGGAGCTGGAAGGGTTCATCTGGGAAGCCGCGTTGGAAGATTTCTTTGCCGAGTGTGTAGATCCAAAGTGGGGTCATTACTGCGATAAAAATAATGAATACAATATACTGTATAGACTAAATGAATTTATCAACAGTTGAGATTAGTTTTTAAAAACATATTATATATAATTGTTGGTATGTCGAAAGTAATAAGAGTGCAACATTTCATATTAATAAAGTGAATTTTTTTGCAATTTAAATCTAACTAAATAATCATTGATATGATATATATATCTAGTATTAGTTATTTTGCATATTACCAAAGGGCATATTTTTTGTTTTTTATCAACTTTCAAAAAAATACTATTATCATTATCTAATAATAGTTATCTGTTACAATGACGTTATCGACACATAATATTCTAATAAACTAACCAAACGCTGCCAGGTTACTGACTGCCGTCATGACGATACTTAAATTGACATCACCGTATAGAAACAATGACGCAATGTTGCTAGGCAACCCGCCCGGGCCGCAGCTGACGCACAGTAGGCTAAAGGCCAAGTAGGGCGCCAGGCTGAGAATATGGCCAAACGCGTAGGCTACCTGAATTGTTAAAATACAAATGGCATAAAATTATTCAGCCATCTTTTATCGATATGTAACTTATAAGCATATTATAACGTACAGTATATAATAGTTATAATTATAGTGTCCTATATCGTGAAACGAATAGACTAAAAAAACATATTATAATAACAATTATAGAATAATAACAATTATGATATTGAATTATAGTAAAAAGAACTTACTAAAGGCATTAGTATATACTGACAACTGAAAGCAATAAAAACTTCAATCGGACGCTTCACATAATTCATAACTTCGCTCCACTCAAGTTTTAACCCAAACGCGACAGTGTTCATGGACAAAGCAACAAGGAATCCTATCTGAGATATGGGAGTCCAGATAGAAAAGGGTTGCGTCACTATTACATTGTTAGGACGACTTGAATTAGTAATCCAGAGGATGTTCAGCTTGTCTTGAGTGTCGAAAAATGATACTCCCATTGAGAGTAATGTTTTTCCCATTCGTTTTTTTCCGTGTAAATTACAGAAGATGGAAACATTTGATAACTGTGATGAACTGATTTCATCAATTGTGATGTTTTTGGAGGAAATTGACGCGATTTTATCATCACTGGAGTTACACAGTGGATGTAGGATAGTGGGATGAAGAGTTGGGTTGGTGATGATGAATTGGACGGAAAGGGTGATGAATTGGTTGTAGAGTATTTGAGTTTCTTTCGGTGGTGATGAAACAATTTCAATCTCAAATCCTCGTGATTGAATGATTGTAATGATTAGCAGGATTGTGATTTTTAAAATCATTTTGTTGCAAATAATAGTTCTTTTAATTTAGACTTAACTACAATAATAATAAAATACGATATAAATAATTGGTTTATCACGATATATTGTAAATTAATAATAATAACGTAAAACTTTTATGTAACTTCTATAGCATAATGCTTTAAATGTAACAAAATTATGGTTAATTGCAACTAAACATAAATTTCTGCAAGTCTCTAAAACATATATCCTACTTCGTTCAATGGTTTAATGTTAAACCAATAAAGACTATAATAGTTTATATCTGCTAAAGTATAATTATATGTTGTTTTATAGAATATAACTAAAGACTTTAAAAATATCTTTATTATTTCCGTTCATCACAATCTGTCTGCTGTGTACAACGCGTCAACAGTTTATATTTATTTCACTCATTTGAGTGATTTACTACATCAGATCTGATCACTTCGAGTAGGCCTATAAATACATAGAATCACTTATTACGCCTACAACTTAATGTGTTAGTATCGATTAATTAGGCCTAATTAATTAGACTTAAGTAATAACAATTGACTATATCCAATAATTACGTTATCGGTTTTAAAAGAAATCAATTTTAAAAAAGGTGTTAAAATATAAAGTTACGTTCAATTATAAGATGTCGATATCAAAAATTATTGATTTGACAATTTCGCTGTAATCAGTTATTAATTTATACAGGAGTCGGTTCCCCCCCCCCCTGCCCACCGCCCCCCGCCCTTTTGTGCAATGTATAATACACTGTAATATATAATATATTAAATATAATGTAAAAACTCTACTAATCTAGCATTAAGATAAATTCTATACTTTGTTGATCAAAATGTATCTAGGCCTATCTATGATTATTCCTTTGATTATAAAAATTATAAAAAGTAAAATAATATAAACAACAATATTTATTTATGAAACTTCGTGCCACTATAGATTAAAATTAATATATCTTCCGTACGATCGTATAGGTCTATTACTGTTTAATTGTAAATCAGATTTGATTTTAGAGAGGGCGTTCTGATCGATGTAGTCCATATCTAAAGAAAAACTTTGATTTATGCAGCGATAGATAAGTTATTAAATGACAGTTTGAGATAGATTTATACTGACATTTATTATTATTGTTATTATTATTATACTTAGTAGACCATAGTATGTAATTAAAGTAGCTGAATTATTTGTGTCTGGTTTTGTTGGTAGAATTATCCCGTTGATACACGATAAAGTCTAAACACCCCCCCCCCCTTATTTTAAGTATCAACCCCTTTTGAGACTATAGTGCGAAATTATAATTCGTTGATAAAAACTTTGTCCAAAAAACATAACTCTATCATAATTTCTTATCAAATCTTGCTATAGATTATAAATGTTATCAGCTGATAATATATTTAACTTATAATATACGTGCTTGTCTCGTGATTGCTCCAAATTTGTTCACATTCAGCCAAAAATTAAGTAATTATTAGCCGGATAAAAATTATTGTTAGTGATCCTCTTATCACATTATTGTGCAAAATGATTAAAACAAAAACATGTTATAGTAAAAATAAATGTAAATTAATCATCTATAACGATTAACGACTATGTATAACTTGAATCAGCGTCCGAATTGTCGGGGGGGTTGGGGGGGTTGAA
>JAQIXG010006716.1:0-10047 GCA_034700105.1 Oconnorella tubifera
GTCACAGAGAATTGTCATGGCCAATGCGTGTCGAGTGTTCACAAGTATTGCAGAAAAGAAATTGATCAGCTTAAAAGGTCCTAGCTCTTAAATCTCTTCTGGTCGCACGATTTCCCTGAATGTTGATCAACCAAACTGCGTCGATGAAATGTCTACACTAGAGACGAGTGATTGTTGCGTTTTATTACCGGAATTTTGCACAAATCAGAGTTTAAAAATGTTAAGCTATGGTACAAAAATTGCTAAATGAAACTGGGAATTCCTATAGTATACTTGTATAAAATCAGTAAAAACAATACAGATTAAGCATTGAATAACTAAAGTTCACGCGTTAATTAAAGTGATATCATTAACGATTAACGCTTTGTATTATCGTATAGCAGCGACTGTATAAATATTTCGCTTTAAGTGTAAGTTTCAAGTTACTTATTTAACTTAACTATTTAAAATTTGATTTAAATTCTGTTTTTAATAATAACGTATTAGTTACTAATAACATGATATCATATATCTCCAGTTAACACTTTTGTACACCACTGCAACAATATGATAAATCAAAAAAAATGCAAGGACAGAGAAACCATTTTTTGCGTTGTAGAATTCTATTTTCTTGTCTCCCAAGCTATTACTATGACAAGCCTATAATAAGTCGATTGCTATTGATCTTGATCGATGGATGCTGGGTTTTGATCGATACATTGTATATCATACATTTAAAAAATGTTTGATATCGCGGCTTGGAGTAAGCTTTGAACGAGCGAGCAAGATTATCAAGTCATTGACCGATTACGCGGATTTATGTTTTCGTTCTATTTAATATATAATCTATTTTATTATTAAAATATTCTGTAATTAATTTTGTATTTGTGATTTCTTGAATCTGTATAAAGAAAGCATGACAATGAAATTTGATTTATCTAAATTGGACTCATTATGCTACATTTTTTAGATTAAACAAAATTTATTTTGCAAATCATTTAATTCATTAAATTTCCATATATTTTTTACAGTGTTATCGAAATAATAGCAATAAATTATAATACAAATCTTATGCTGTGAGTTTTATTTGTTCATAACACTTTGACTTTATTCTGGTCCCTTACATCTATCAGACACTTTGACTTTATTCTGGTCCATTACATCTATTAAAATAAATTAGACACTTGACCGAACTCTATTCACAGCCAGCATATCACAATAGTTGAAACTGAAACTTCACGTTTAAATTATGATTTAGAAAATTCAACTAGGCCAACTGTCCGCAGAATTAAACTATGCGTTCCTCAGCGAATTACGGCGATGCATGGAAAGCGTCGACAGCGAATAATAAATCAGAGTAACTGGTAAATTCCTCTTATGTATACCAGGGTCTCTACGGTAATGCAGCCGACAAATAACATCAGGATTAATACAATGGGTCCCCGATGCATCTGTAAGCGAATCAAATCTGCATGCCGTCGCAAGGGTATGCTCAGAAAGGCAAGCCTCTGATACGGCAGCTGGAATTTAAAGCGAAATAATCGCAATTGTGAAGCTTAACGCCCGTTTAATCGTCGAGAAACGATGCGGCCCCGCCATAATAAAAAAAAGTTTCAATTTTTATCTGTAGCCTATATAGTATTGTCAAATGATCGCTCGACAGAAATATTGTTATAAATAATATTCAATGCATGTGATTCATGTAATAAATTTAATTTACGTAAATACTTTTAAACTGACGTAAACAGACAATAATGATAGCCTACACTCTGCAGTTATGGTGAGCACATAGATTTGTATTAATCGATGTAGTTAAAGTTATAGTTCTAGTTTATAACAAATAATAATGAACATATAATGAGAGATATAAAAGAAAATTATGGAATGATTTAATTCGTAGGGACTCAGCGACAATTCAACTCAAGAACGTTTCGTCTACGACACTTTGTCTACAAACATTTGGCCTAAAGATAACACTTATCATATCCATGACTATAATGCTAACTATAATCCGAACTCTAATAATAGTTATAACCCAAATGTCTCTGTAGACCAAATGTCGATAGACACAATATCTGTACGCCAATTTTTGTAGATGAAAAGTCTGTAGATAAAGTATCGTGATACCCTTCAGTCTACAAATTACTTTATAAATGTAAATGTTAAAATAATACTGTTTCATCGAAATAGTAATATGGATGCAATGATGCTTGTTCTTATTGCTACATGCACAGATTCTCTAAAATATTATAAAGACCTAGTTTTTACCTTCTGAACATTTAAGCATAAAAAAAAGCAAATATTGTAAAAGACATTTTTGCCTTGAGCTGTTGAGTAGTCCTCGAGTCTTGAGACAGTGATGTTTAATGTGTTCCTCGTGTATCGAACGACTGATCACATTATCAGTCCTGGCTCATACGACCTAGTTGTTCCAATCAGACAGAAAAAGCATTCAACACCAGCCACTCACTGATGGGTGTACACAGACTGCCAACTTTGATAATGTACATTGCAACGGTGCTTTTTGAAATTAAGTTCCCAAAAGGGCATTCTTTGCTCACTGCCTGGTAGGCCCATAAGAATTTTAATTTAGGAAACAGGATTACTTTTATATAAATGCCTATTTACTAATATATGGTTTAATATGAACGATTAAAATCTCGATTTATTTCAGTATGATATTGAAATAAATTGAGTTAAATACAAAACATGGACACTAATTTTTAGATCGCTCATCTACACTGTCATTACAGTAATTGATTATACCATTGCTATAATCGACTTAAATTATATTATATGTTTAGGGTTATATTCAGATTAACAAAATCACCAAAAATTTATTACCAACATACACTGTACATGCAAAGCAGCAAAATTTTGGTTCATAGTTGTATTCACGGTTTATAGGAAACAAAATAAGCACCTAAGTCAAACCCTAAAACAGTTTTGACTATATGCACCTCAAAATTGTACATTCTACATTTTCTCAACTATGAATCCCCTGCTTGAAACAAATTGAATAGGTTGAGCAAAATTGTTTTATCGACCCTCGTCGCTCGTCAAGATTCACGCCGTGGGTGAACATTTTTCTGAGTCGAAGATTTTTGACTCCGAAATCAATTTGAGCCTCGCATTGTGTGAATGTATTGATTCTCGTTTTCGGCGAGGAGTCGTCAATGGACCCTAACCTCATAGTCTATTGCTACGTGTAGTGTCAAAAGGAATGGTCATTTTATGATCGTTAAACTATTGCGGCGATGTCGGTAATTGTCTGTTAGGACGTTTTTAAGTTGGCAAGATTGAGTGTGAAAGTGAAATGCAAAAGGACAACTAAATCGATTGAAGAAGATAACTGGCGGGGTATGTCAAATGGATTTAGTGTTGTTGATGAGATATTTTATGATTGAAATTAAAAAAAATCGACTACACGTGTCAGCTTATGTAGTTTTCTTTGATGCATATACTTGTTTTGCTGATGGTAGTTTATAATAATAGACATATTTTCGTTATATATTTTAAATGTTCAACAAGTAGAAGCGATCTGAAGTGAAAATGAATGTCATTACATTATTCTCATAAATTTTCATCCGAAGGTCCTATAGTATTATGAAAATTCAAAAATTGATTGAAGATTTCCCAGCTAAATTTTAATATAACTAACAGATATACTATACATTGTCGTTGTCTGTAAGACAAAAGTAAACGATATTACAATTACTCTAATAAAATTTACAGAAGAATAAATGTAAACTTGTTATCTATGAAATACCTACAGTAAAACATCACTAAACAATAATATTATTTTATTAAGCTACTTTAATGTTTAAAAACGTGTATGCAATAAACATTAATTAAAGCACAAAAATCAAAATTTACAATATCGATTAGATTAAGTGTTTTTATTTCAAAACTTAAACTGTGTATGCTCAAAACGACACCAAATTTTCTTTAATTTTCTTTGTGATGAGCTATAAAAAAGGTATGCGATATCATCAGAGACTTTGTAATAAAGTTTCATTTGCATCGCACCATCTCGGCTCTATGCAAACACCTTAGGCCACCCTGTCAATACATTTCAATCAAACCAACTGATGAATCTTGAAGGCATACATGGAGTTGATGACATGAACGCAAAACAACCTCTATTTTTCTTCATCAGGGTTAAAGAAATAGCGATCAACGTTCAAATTATAACTGTTATCACTCAATAACTGTTAATATTGTTCGAAAGTTTTAGACATTAGTTTAACTTAGCGCTGTAGACAACATAAGAAAAACATCGTATGTTTATTTCATTTGTTGCTCAATCGATAAATAATAATTGAAGGATGGCAAAATTAACGTACAGAATCGGAATTCTCATGAACATATTAGAAGTATTAGTTTATTTTTGCCGCGTTTGTTTATTTTAATCAATGTTCTAAAATGTTAGTGATCTACTAATTTTGTGACAAATAAGATCCGAATAAGGATTGCCGAATTATAATGTTTTTTCGTTCAAATTCAATATAATTAAATAAAAGATTAAACTTACATAATATTTTTAAAATTTTTAGGAAAAAGACTATATAATAATATTTTTTGATTTATTGACATTTAAATGAAAAATTAAAATTACTCACTATATTGTCACAAACAGACTAACATTGCAATAACAAGAATATAGCGCAACAACACCAAAAATTAAACATTTACGAAATTCTAGTCAATCTTTAAGAAATACTATAGAAATAAAATTCCGTAACGGTTTTAAGTGCAGTCTTAACGACGCCACACAAGTAGAACATAATCTTAAAACAATCAACATCTTAGTTACACTTCCGTCTCATTTTCACTTCCTATAACCGATCCCGTTCACTTCCATACCGTCACTCTATCTCATGACTTCGATATCTTTCAATTGAGTAAGTTCAGACTCTTCTCTAACTTTAGACGATTGGACAATTTCCAGATATACAAACAATAAAAGTACGTTGGTTTAGTTTACAAAGAATAGAACATTTTGTCTATCGGGATTAGCAGACATTTGGTAATTATTGAGAAAGACTCGAGTTGTTTGTCGGTGAATAAATTAAATTATTTAATTAGTAGATGTCAATTGTAATTTTTAAAATTGATAAATTTTTTAACGAAATCTCAATACAGTACAGGTGTAAATCAGTGATTGATAAATAAATATAATAACAATAAGATCAAATTGATAATATATTTTAATGCGAGTTCTTTTCAAGTGATTTTACTTGATGACTAAATTTGCTCCATGATCAAATCATATCTGTGTTAATACTTTCTGGTCCACAGCAAATCTATTAGATTCTCTAGATATGTATCTAGATATGTATCTAGATATGTATTAGATTCTCTAGATATCTCTCAGAATATTATATTTTAATTTGTAGAATATCTTACACGAGTATCACAGATCCATTTATAACAACATAACTTGAACTTTATATTTGCAGCTTGTTTTCTGTTGTCGTCTTCTGTGCCCTGTGTTATTCACTTTGCTATTTTGTTTAGCGTGCTATTAATGAAAATCCAAACTTTGAAACCCCCTTCTCTCTCCTCCAATCAGATACAGCTCTTAAATATCAATCAATCTTTGTAACTGGGCCATTTACAGGAGGCCCACAAAACCCTCCTCGAATTTCGACGCAATGCAAATTCATGCAATGAAGGTAATTGGGAACACGTTGCAATGGATTAGTAGTATACAGAAAAGCAGATAACGGTGTTTAACAGGAATTTCACGAAAACTTTTATTGTAAATATAACGAGAAAAGTGCATCACTAGCATCGTCATAGTTTATTCTCAAGCATTAGAAAATATTGCCACAGAATTCTAAATTATAAAATGAAAAATCATCATTACCTTTATGAATACCAGTCACCAGGGCATCGACCCTCCAGATCGTGGACTTATATAAGCGGTCATGAAGTTACGAGAAAGGCCATGTTTAATGAGTTACCCACAAGGTCAATGTCATTACAAGACCAAAGACAAATCATAACTTCAATTTCCCAAAGGTTACGCTTTACAGATGTTCAAATAATTGTTCAGAAAATTAAAATGTTAAATTTATTAAAAACCGATCATAAATTGATATTATTTTGAACACAAAAACAATTAAAATACAATTACTAGAGACTTAAAGTAACACCAATCTAATGTCTTAGTATTACAAGCTTGTTGAGCAATCAATGAGGGATGCTTGGATCAATCCTCTCTGAATGCTATCAGTAGACAGCTGAGTACAGAGACTCAGTTAGATAAATAGGAGCCAATGTGTAGATACTGATTAGAATAGTTGTTGCGAAGTGATGCAGTCTTGAGAGAAAACGTTTTGCATTGTTCTGATTGAATTTTTTTTACAATAACTGAACGGTGAGTACTCTTTTATTAAACTTAATTACTATATAAGTTGTAAATGTTATCCCTATATTGATTATTAGTGATCAAATATACTATTATATTAATATCATTAAAAATCAATGTAATTTATTCAATCGGATGTTTTTAATGTTAGTTTCTAGTAGGCAACAGTAACTAATGACTTAAAAACATATTACAATAAGAATATTATTGTGATTTTGTTCAATTGTTCATAGCTTTACCTCATGACTGATTACTAGTGACTGATTACTAATTATAAAAATTCAACATTACGAATTTTATAAACGTAAGATATAACGCAAAATACTAAGTTTATAAAATTTAATAATTAAGTCCACAAAATAGTTCATATGTTAATAAATGAGCTATAGAATTAGCAGAGTTGTTATATTTATAACTTTGCTAACTCAATTAGTCGAGGGACCGTGATAGCCCTTTAAACTTTTTATATTGTAACTTTTATTCGTACATTTTTATAAGACTAAAAGCTCTTTGTATAAATTTTCTTGCTTTTCAAATTTTATTGTACTATTGAATTTCACGGATTGAATTTTTTCTGAATTTATTAAATTAGATATCAGAAGTTTCTGTTCTCGTGAGATATTAGAAAATGAAACAAAATAGAGCACACCTCTTCTCCAATCTCCTTCAAAGTTTAATAAATGATCCATTAATGAGAGAATTTTGATTTAAAAGAGAAAAATTCTCTTATAGATTTTATAAGTCTGTTATATATCTGTTATCCGTTGTATCAATTAGTTGATGATTTTATGCTATTCAATATAGATATTTATAACATTATCCTGTGTGCAATACGCATACATAATGTTATAATTACGAAATATAGAGTAACTAAAGCGATTTTTTACAATCTACATCTACATATTAATAATTCAATGATTGACAATTCAGTAGTAAAATCTCGTGTAATTTAATATTTTCTTCCGCTATCACTACTTTAGCGAACTTGTAGACAAATTGTCTTTAATTTTTGTTTGCATTGAACAACTTTTATCTGTAATTCTTGGATTGCGATGACTATTGACTGTCTCTTTGGTCGCCTCACATGCTGAGTTCTCATGCAGACAGTATTTAGCTAGAGCGATTGATTTCTACCGACAAAAAAACAGTGAAGAATTACTTCACGTCTTTATATCGATTTTTGCCCAAACTGAATTTATCGTTTAGTTTTGGAGGCGTTAATAGATTAACCCTTGTTAACCTATAGATGTTATTTAGTCACTCGGGACACACTAAATCTGATGAAAAATTGATTCAGTTAGTGGAGTGATGAAATTATAAGCATCAACTGCAGTGGTCATATGTCAGCGCTCTGGAAATCTAATGACCTTTTTACTTTAGCTGTAATTTTATATTTTAAATGATAAATTTAGTAGGCTCATTTCATTAAGTATGCAATAGTGTAAGCCTTCAGTAGGCCTATTTGAATTATATCAAATTAGCATCAAAGCCTGCAGGCATAAAAATATATTTCCTTGAAATGGTTTGATTGTCCTTGAAATCAGTGATATCGTCCCTTCAAACGTTAAAAATAGTTTTGATTTTCGAAATCAGAAAATCCTGTCGGACGACAGGCATAAAAAAGAAAAAAACACAGAAATGTTTAAATGTGAAAAATCATTTTATCATCAACTATCAACTACAAAGTAAGTATATAATATTAATCACCTTTGTAATCTAAATACTGCGCATTTGAACGAAGCTTCTACGGGCAAAATGGTTTAGATTTACGAAATCAGTGTAAAAAACTAAGTACGCCAAATTTCATTAAAATCGGTGCCTCGGTATCAAAATTATTTGGTTTTGAAAGTATACTTTCTTAGATTCTACAATCTAAGAAACCATAAACATAGAATAAATTAAATTAAATTTATTCCACAGATGGCCCATAATTTTTTTTACAAATATTCAATTTTATTTGTCTATATCCATTAACATTTGTAACTAATTTCAACGCATAATATAAATTTAATTTATCAGAAAATAATATTATCGTAATTTCTTTAGTTACATAATTTTTTTACGCGTCAGAACGCGTCAGTAATATATTAATTTTGACACCTTTTTTATCGGTTAGTATGCAATTACTATAATTATAATTTTAATTTATTCCACAGATGACCCATGAAAAATTCACAAACATAAAATTTTATTTGTCTATAGATTTGTTTATTAGTCTATAGATTTGTAAGTAATTTAACGCATAATATAAATTTAATTATCAGAAAATAATATTCTCCTAATTTCTTTAGTGACATGAATATTTTGACGCGTCAGAACGCGTCAGTAATATATAAATTGAAACACCTTTTTCATCGCGTTACGTTTAATGGGTATAGCTGAATGATATAGAATTACGGACAGACGAATGTAGGCAATTATTATATTAGATTCATTTTATATAATTCGTGTATTAGCCGAGTTTTAAACCACTTCTCAATCTTATATTTACATAAAGCCAAAGTATTCGGAAATGAGATCATAATTTTTATTCTCCTTATCATCTTTCGTAGTTTAATTAATCAACACCCCAACTGTCCTTATTGTAATATAAAAAGTGGATACTTTAACAAATATTACCGCTTATCCTCAATCGCTCTCCGTGACCATGCAAGTATTAGATGCGAACATGATAACCGCGTTATCAGCTTTACTGCTGTGACATCACATATACATTCGTTTTATTTAACACTGAACCAATTCACGCCGATCAGATCTCACGGGTTTACGGTCCGTCAAAGATATATTCATTTCTCCGACTGACTACCGCCGGGTCTCGAGAGGGACTCGGTCCGCCTCGCCGCATATCTTGTCCGGCTTCAACTAGAGCAGATGGCTTGCAGTCGTATAAGCATATGCAAAACTGAGGCCTATTTTAAAATTGGTACTGTTAATGATTATAATATTATGATTATATATAATTATTATAATGATTATTCGCAGGATATGACGAAATGTCATCTGCCACATAACTGTGTCCGAAATCTCAAAATTCAAGATCTCTGAGGATTTTTTTTTATTTTTAAGCAGGTCGTTACTTATAAATATACTTAGTAAGATATTTATATTTAGAGGTTTAATATCTAATGATCCATTAAAATTATCTATCTCTATGGTATACTCTTCAAAAGCATGATAATACGCCGTTACTTTAATTAATAAGCTGAACGTTTGTAACCTCATTAAGAACAATTTTGATTCTAATCATTTTTTAAATTTTTGATTATGTAAAGGTTTTAGCAAAATATCGGATTCAAAAAATCTCTATTTGAACTATACAGCCTTTAAAATTTAGATCAGATTTAACCTTATACACTAAAAACTTTAGTAAAGTTAAAGCCTACAGATTTTTAAACGGTTACTTTTACATTGCGCTAATTTGAGATAAGTTTTCATCAAATGGGTTGGTTGCTCCGATGCATTTGCACAAAAACAAGCTAAGAAGCAGTTAAGTGAAGATTAGTGGATTCGAAAGCAAACACTTACTGAGATTGGCTGCGTAAAACTAATGAGCAATGAATAGCTGATGAGAAATCAACGCTGATGTTAAAAGTCGAGTCAAGCTAAGAAGCATCTATACTCGACCCATCCCATTCCAAATGTAGAAGTTGCCATCTGATTGCATGCCCTTAGCTAAGTCCAGGGCCGACTTA
>JAQIXG010006717.1:0-10046 GCA_034700105.1 Oconnorella tubifera
AGTAGCTATTTAGTATTGTTTTTACAGTAACTACACATCTTTACAATGATATTAATATTGTACTTGCAGCAAAATATGCTCCAGTGACATTTATAATTTTGATTTGAAACAATCCTGCATTTGAGGCAAAACATTAAAATTACAATTAAAAATAAAGACATTAAAATTACAAGAATGTTTGAAACTTGTTTAACTCGTCATTTAGATCACTCTTTTTAGCTCTTTAACTCAAATACTTGAAACATTAGAATTTTTTTAATTTTATGTTATTTATTTAAAAAATTTTAAAGTAAGATATTTTGAGCAATTGACACAGATGTCATTACTATAGCAAAAATCTTTCAGGTTATCGCTCGATGTCGTAAGCAATGAAAAACTATCGAAAATCTTTTTGTATCTCAAATATTGACACGAGCAAGTGACAGCTTTTGAAATTGCGTTTCTCACTTTGAATATTCCTTCTCATCGATCGTTTCGCGACGAGACTGCGGTTGCTTCTGTCGCGACGACCAGACAAACGACCGCTGCAGTAGCGAAAATTTCCTGCAAAAAACAGCAGCGTTTAGAGGCTTTGCTAGATGCTGCCAAGGCTGAATAAAAATATATTCATCGGTATTTAATTGTAGATCAATGTGCTGCGCAAATTTTATTTAACCTCTTATTTTATTTTATTTATATCTCTTCCAATTAATAGAATCTGTTCGAAACAGTTTTGATGTAAATTTATTGTATTTATTATATTAAACTTTATTTTAAAATCAAGTTTTTGGAATTAAGTTGGAGCGTGTAAAGTTTCTTTTATGATTTAATTGAAGATACAGTTTTATCCATTAGTTTAAGAAATAACTTTGTGCTACAATATACTACCGTATAACTTCCAATATTTTTATGTGCTAAAATCTTTAAAAGATGTTCGATAATTTAATTAATAACACAAAATTAATATTTAAATAAAATAGAAATTAATTATTAATTAACTTCTATTTTACTTAAATATTAATTTTGTGTTATAACACGTCGTCTTCATATTCAATGTGAAATATCATCACTGTTTTTTTTCTCACAAACACTAAAAATATCTGACATTAAACTCGTTCTTGCGTCGAAATTTTCGATTTTTTGAATTTTTGTTATAATCTTCGAAAGCGGAATCATCGTGGAAAACTGGAAGATTCACGAGAGAGAGTCTCGATAAGCGCCGCTAATGGCAAGCGGACAATCGAAGAAATCTGATCGATGAGTAGATGTTTTCTGCAGTCAGAACTTTTACATCAAGTTGTATCCCTGGATTACATGTCGTCGAGACAGTGCTTTCTGTAGCGAGATATGAAAGAGATGGATTATTACAACATTGGGATGATGAAGATCTTCAGGTACGCAATACGACAGATTCAGCAAATCTTAAAGAAAATAATAACAGGTTATTTGGGTGTTTAGACTTCACGGAGTAGTAAAAAAGCCATTTGCTTAACAGTCAAAATCTCATCTGAAAACTCAACAAATTTACATTAAGTTGTGGCTTCAACTCAAATGAATCTATGCAAATCTATGACCCCGTGTGTATTAATTACGTTAATACATTTAATTAATGTATGAAATGTTTTGAAACAGAGAAAAAGGTCTTTCTGACTAGCATTTATTCTAAATTATTTAAATGTAAAATGCTATAAAATACATTTAGTAGATGGTTAAGACTACAAGATCTACTTTGTAGAAACTGTAACAACTCTGCGATTTCGTCATTATTTCATAAGTTTTAAAACGCAATGAATCAAAACAGTTTCTCCGCGATTGTTCATTGACAACTCAATGCAACAACTTCTGACTGGAACGATAAATATCCAGTGAACGGTAATTTGTCAAACGTTCAAATAATGATGAAGCTTCTCTTTCAGCGCATGAGTGTCAACACATGATGCAGTTTGAATCCCAACTGAAATCAGATAATCTTTCATCCGGTAGTTAATCATTCTTTTTTGACTAATGTTAAGCTAGAGTATTAAGATTCTTGTTTTTATTGTGTATGCTGCTTTCATGGACAGAATTAAGTTCACACACTGTGCAGAAAAGTAATAAGAAATCTTTATTTCTTGTATGTAGCGAGCATAGAAAAGTCTATAAGCAGTTCATTTCACATTAAAACTGCGGATTCGGTGAAATCTATGAATGTGGTATTCAAATTGCTTCTGATTCTAATCATTTTAAACTATTAATTTTTAATATTCATCGATTTTAACCCGGACTTCAGCGAGATTTGTTAATTACATTTATCACTAGATTATAAATGTTCGCCACTACTAATAGCAAACAGTTATAATAATATTAATATTGATAAATTTTATTTGCTTAGTAATTTAAAGTTGTAATAACAAATAACAACACTAGAGTTCAACGTATGTTTATTTTTCAAACACAATAGGTATTTCGATCAAAAATGAACATAGAAATCGTAGCAAGTCACGATTTCTAAATATAAGGATAGATAATAAAATTTAATATAGAATGTAGTATTGAACAATGAGAATTGATAACAACACCAGTAATTTAGAAACGCGTTAAACAAAATCGTACAATTATAGAGTTGTAAATATTATAATAATAAACTTATTTTATACGGAAATGTCCATTTATCTGAAAGCATTGTGGATGCCAACTACAACGATACGATTATTATTATTATTCAATATTTCGAATGAACTCAAACATTTTCTTTATTGAACTACACAACTGTAAGTTATCAATTTGTCAGAAATATTTATAAAAAGAGAAACGTTTCAAACGAATAGAATCGATTACAAAAACCACATATTAGTGTAAGTATATAGTACAATTATTTATTTCTATACAAAACATTTCATAACAGCAATTTACAACAATGCTCTTTATCGTTGATGTATTTATGTACATATATAGTTAAATAATTAATCAAATATAATATCAATAATAGACTTGACTTGGAAAAGGTTGATCAAAATATTAAAATCAAATACAATTTAACACAAATAATTTGACAATAATATACGATGCTAATAAATCTAACATCTAGTAACATCTAGTTCTAAATAATGAAGTGAATTTGAGAAATTAAGCTACACAGAGAGCATCAAACAATTCAAAATTAGATTGAAAAAAGAACACAGTACACTTGAATACGAGTTAACAATAATTGCAATCGTTTTATTAAAAAGTTTGTATTAAATTTTCACTATTGAAAAATAAAAAATTGTCAATGAAAGAACAGTTAGTTAGTCTGGCAATTTCATGACAACATCATCGCTGTATGATATTCAACAATCCTGCAATATAATAAGCAAAAGAGCTGATCTTATGTAGACATCGAGTTCAATTCAAATATATTCATCATTTTCCGTACAGAAAATGTTCAATTCATCATCAAAAAACGATTAAATGATATGGCAGGAAACATAGGCTATTGTAATTATCCTGTACTGAGCAAAACTAAATTATAACCACAACTTTAAGAATAAAACTCAAACAATTCATTTCACAAAATAGCCTTACTACACGCATCGAACCAGATATTTTAGAATAGATGTAAATTTAAAAAAGTGTCTACAATTTATTTCTACAACTAATTTTAACTACACTACCTAGCACATAAAGTTTTTAATGTAATTAAAATCCACTTTAATAAATTTTGATAGTAGTTTAATAAAAAATATATTTACCCAAAAAGTAATCTAACTGCATCAGTAACAATTATATTTTGTTTAATGTAATGAACTAAAGGTATCGATAACTAAAGGTACAGACAGCATCCAGTGACTAAATATTTATTATCAAAATGGCAACAATTTTTGGCAAGAAAACCTCAACATAATATGAAAATGATTTAAACCTTAATAACAACGATTCATTGTTTAGAAATAATACTCATTCATTAAATAGTTCAATTACATTTTCATTTCAATATCTTTATTAGTTGTACCCTTAATGCATTACCACCATGGATAAGTAACTGAATAGAACAACTGCTATACTACACAATGTATAAATGTCAAAAATTAACCCTTGCACACACCATATTCAGCAATACATTACCCGATGAGCTAAAATACAATCACTTAACAACAGCTCGGTTTAAAGTAACCAACTTTACAACGACTAAATATTCTAAGCAAGGAATGCTATTAAGTTCATTGTTTCGCTCAAAAGATGGGAATATACGAGTCAATCTTTGCTCTATGTCTCTGTGCTACGCATTCAGAAATCCAGATAATGTTACGATTCTCCTGTTCCTTCAGTTTGACGTAAGCGTAGAAGATACCGAAGTGAAACTGATTCATGAAAGCTTTCTTCATTAACATCACCTAGAGGCCACAAAATCAGCTCAATAATAACTAAGAAGCTATATTTCAATACGAGAAATATTTCAACAGATTTTAATTATGATTGCGTAGTTAATGTACGAAATCATAATTACTTCCTTACTTTTGCTTATTGCTTAATTACGATTGCAATTAGCTTGCGCTTGATAAGCAAAATATCAGATAAAGAATTGCGCATATATTGTTTGTGATTGATTACAATATAAAAAATTATACTTTAGTACTTTTATATAAAAAATTTCTACAATTAAACATACATTTATTACAATAGATAGAAAACATCTTACAGCAGCTTTCAAACTATAATTCTATACATTTATATTTTATGATTTCGAGATTAATTAATTTATCTTTATAAAAAACGAATAAGAAATGATAATGCTAAAGAAACAGATATTATAAAAGAGCAAATATATATTAAATAAATAACCTCGTATTCAAAGAACTTGTCTTCTAGAGTTTTCTCTCCTGGATTATTTCCTGATTCTTCAAACAGAATGCGGTATTCCTAGAAAACAAGAAAAAACTTCAAAATAAGATAAAACTTCAATCAGATTCTGATGCTAAAAATTTATAATTAGTATCTTATGATGACTATATCATCATTTTCCGTACAATGAAACAGCTAAATCTCAAATAATATGACAAAAAGCAACAATATTTCTAATACATACTATTTACGATAGACTAACAAAATGGCCACAAATATATTAACCCAACATCCCGTTAAGTCCTTTAATAATCCCAAGCTTAAGCAACAATAAACCTAATCCTAGATAGTAAACCTAACCCTAGTACTAACCCTAACCCTAACCCACATCCTAACTAAAACTATAACTCTAAAAATTAACATTCAGGTCGATTTGTCGAAGCCGTTTTAAAGGTTGACAAAAATTGACAGTAGTCGATATTAGATTTTTATACAAAACACAGACTATATCAAGTGAACACAAATGTACAGCAATAAAACGCAAGTACAATTAATTACATACGCTGTAGTAATCGGCTACGGCTTTGACTTGATCAAAATCATCGGCTCTAGCTAGAGCAGCGAGTCCATCTGGAAACAGTTTGCCGCAACGCGGGTACAGCTTGGCTCTATCGTCTTTGGCTAGTTCAGTACCGAATGAGTTGATCGTTATGATGAATGCTCTGCGATCAGCTTCAAACTAAACAGAAAATCAACTTATTGCTTCATACTTAAGTGCTTTAATTTAATTACAAGTAAGCACAAAAAGCTAGAGCTAAGAACTAATATTTGAGAAACAAATCTGTAATATTCACAATTTCGATGGATATTATATGTAACAAAATTAGAAACAGTTTACTTATAAAATGAATAAATCGTTCATTAAGAATAATCAAAACAAATAGTTTCAAAAACAATAGTTACAATTATAAACTTCTTGTGAAAAAGAACTCTGTAATATGCTAGATGTTGATAGATTTTATTTAAATAAAAAGTTTATTAACATAAGAAAGATCAAAATAAATGTAAAACCTTCATCATTTAAAATTATGCGTATAAATATTGAAATAAATTAATATCTACCCCCAGAGCCTCTGACATGACTTCTGCTGTAGTATCTCCCAGGGTTTGACAGAACTTGTAGAAATCTTCCAAGTACGCCTTTAATAAACAACAAGTTATCGTTAATAATATGACTTTTAATCTTAAAAAAATATAACGTTTTTTAAATAGACTTATTTATTGTGAAAGCTAGGTGGGAAAGTGGTTAAAGCGCCACATTTGAAAAGAACCAGTCCTTGAAAAGCGCAATATTCGCTTTTCAAGGGTGCAGCTAACTTGCTGCACCCTTTAGTAAAATGCTTAAATCGGCATCTACATTCAAGACAAAAAGTAAAAAGATTTTAAACGTACATTTAACAATTAGTATATATATAAAACGTTTATATAAAACATTTATTTAGTTACGTAAACTTCAGTTAAATTTAGAGACTATATTACTGTTAGTGAATAAGATAAAAAACACAACGATTAATTGATATAATTGGCTAAAACAAATGTCAGATATGGATACAAAATTTAGCAATGTATTATTAGACCTTGTAAAGAGTATTACGAATGATCTCAATGTTCATTTCATCTAAATCCTGTTCTGAGATGCAGTCTATGAAGTATGGCGCTGTAAAACAATCAAATTACATTATTACTTTCACTATTTATTGAAAATACGAAAATTCTCATCTAAAACAAATTTTAACGACTAATAATAATGAAACGAGAACAAAAAAATAATTAAGCATCATAAATATCATTTAATTCTATACGACTAATTTAAAATGATATGTTTCTAATATACTAAAATATATAATTTCTTTAAAAATATCTAAAAGAGAACAGACAGATTAATTACTAAAATCTATATTTTAAATACAAGTTGTAATTAATTGTAGTAGGTACTAGCAATTTATTTACAAATATTTAAAAAAAATGACAGATAATATATTTTGAGTACAAACCTAGCGGGGTATCAACCAGCACTGCGTTGTACAGTTCGGCCGGAGTAGAAGCGATATGAATGGCTTCCATTTGCTCAAAGCTACCCAGTGGGTGACATTTAGGAATTAATTCGGATATTGCGCGTTGATGCAGTGTACCGGTGATCAACAGTACTATGTTGTCTATCATGTAACTGTATCTAAAACAGCAGAATAAAGTTAAATGTATAACTGAAAATAATGTAAATAATGTATTTATTCGAGAATAAACTTAAATGTACGACTAAAAATAATGCAAAGAATGTAATGAGAAGCATTTATTATAATAATAGCTTTAAATAAAAGTTTAAAAACAATCATACAAACAATCATACAAGCAATTGCACAGTTTTAATCATTGGAAATCTCAATAGAATTCTGGCACATAATTTGAGATTGAAGCGTTAAAAAGCACACTGGGATTAAACATTAGTATACAAGTATAAAAAGATTGGGTTAACGACTTACGTAACGTATTCTAGGAAATTAGCCAATGGTACAAGCGCCTGGTTGCGTACATGTTGAAACTCAACGACCAGTTTCTCTTTCAACTTATCATCAATGACAGAAACAGTGAGAGGACTTGGCTCATTGGCAAGAAAGTTACCATAGTCAGTGCTTTGTAGGTGAAGCTTTAGATCTGAATCGATTTATACATTATATCAGTCAAGATGACACATAAATTGTAGTAATTTTATTTCAATTTTATATGAAAATAAGGTTATAAATGTTGATTTGAACCCATCCGTTATTAAATTTAATAACTAAAAATATAAATGGTTGAATGTTTTAACGTCACCCTATTATATTTTATTTGCCATAATTGTTCCAGCTATTAACATAACTGTATATTGCTTAAAAAAACATTCAATTTATTAACCAGCCATATCAAAATATTAATTAGATTATATCACACTTTGTAATTAATCATGATCAATTTTCAATACTTAAAGATAGGCAAAAATAAATTGAGCATAAGGGAAAAAAATATCAAAAATGTTCAGCGTTTACCCATATGTTCACAGATTTTAACAAAAAATGACACATACGAGTGCATTTAACATGCTTAATTGTTAAATAAAAATGCACTCAACAGTAAAAACATCAAATAAATCTTCACCCACCCCCCTCCCCCCCAAATCTAAGTATCGTTAATCAACAAATATATTAATATATTAATCAACAAATTAAGAAAAATTTAGTTTAAATAAATTATAACAAAATACCTTCCAATGTTTCGCACTGTATAAGATTAAGGTAGTCCGCCTGTCTGAGGATCCCTGCCTTGAATCCTCGCACTAATCCCTCCAGGTACCCATTGTCTATGTTAAAAGTTAGGGAACTCAACCCCATCTTTATTATTTCTAAATAAAAATATTGCAAATATAAATATTATTAATATCCTAATGATATAACGAAGAACCGGAAAAATTATTTTGCAACGTTTTTTTCTAAAGAATACGCAAAATCGAAATCAATGTAGATTTAAAATCAGACTCAAAATTATATTACTATTGGTGAAGACGACTAATTTGATTACTAACTATTTATAATAGTATTATATGTAATAGTAATTCACTTTTAGATAAAAAAAATGTAAATTAGAGTGAAATCGTCAATAATTAAGATGATTAGCATTTCAGTAAATCATCGTTAAAAAGACATTGCTTTTTAACATTTGCATCGCATTCTGTCACATTTCCTGGCTAGGCCGCTGGAGAAGAAAGTATAAAACCGAACTAGTTTTTAATAACGTGATAATTTGTTATAATCAAGAAATTTAATGCACGTACAAAGAAAACATTAACAAATAATTTAGTAATTGTACTTAGAAAACTTAGTTGCATTTGTCCAAGTTTCAATATCATGCAGTGACGGGAGCATACGACATGTATGCTTATTAAAGTAATTCAGATATAGTAATTAAAGTAAATTAAATATTGTAAGCTGTTTTCACTATCTGCAGAATGATAATTGAAGTATAATAATACTAACTTACAAAATAAATAAATATATATTTAAATTTAAATACACTAAAATTTATTCATATTATTAAAACAATTATTTATTATATATTACATGTTACTTATATCGTTTCATCAATGATTATATATTTTCAATTGTATTAAATTAAAAATATTGTAACATATTTAATTATAGGCCTATAGATTTGGCCCAACATGTCGGGCTAGATCTATAAATAGATTTATTCGCAGATTCAACGAACAGAAACACTAAATGTTATAATGAATCTATTTATAGAAAAAGTCCTGCATCGGGGCTTTTTCTATCAATAGATTTATTCGTCGATTCAACGAAGAGACACAATAATATTATGACATTGTTGTGGATTTGCTCTTATGTAGAGGCTTCTCTATAAGATAAACATAGCGATTTATTCATTACAATAGGCCTATCATGTACATAATAGTAACTTATAAAGTCTCATCAATACAATACAATAGACCTGTATACACTTTATAGAGCAAGTATAAATACGTGTGTATTATGAGGACAATGAATGAGGGCCTATACAAAAATAAAAACAATTGTTTCTTATTTAAAGTCAAATAAAGATTATTAAACAATTATTAACTTATTAAATCTCACAAATCATTTTTATTTCAAAATATACATAGACTAAAAATATAGGCTAAAAACAGATAAAAACCGACATTAATTAAATAATTTTTAAATAAAAAGTTAGTGGCTTAATTTATTTCTATAAAAGCAGTTCAACAAATACGATTAAATATTATATAGCATTTCTTACTCGTTACATATTACATAATACTAATTACTACTTATATTAAGCAATTATTATTTATTACGTATTACATAGTATACATACTTTTTACATTATTACTCGATAGGAAATTTACTATTAATTATTACATACTACTTAATACATATTAGTAATATTACATATTACGTACACTTATTAAGTATGACTTAATTGTTACATATTAATATGTTCTAGATCTACTTATTATTACTTATTACATCTTACTTATTACATATTACATGTTACTTATATCGCTTCATCAATGAGTAAGTTTATATACTTTAAATTATATTACATTAAAAATATTATAACATATTTAACTATAGGCCTATAGATTTGGCCCGACATGTCGGGCTAAATCTATAAATAGATTTATTAGCAGATTCAACGAACAGAAACGTTAAATGTTA
>JAQIXG010006718.1:0-10042 GCA_034700105.1 Oconnorella tubifera
TGGTGTATTTAGCTATAGGCGGGGGGGGGGGGCGGACGGCCCCTCCCACGCCCCTCTTGTGTTGTAAATGGCGCTTGCAGAGCTCTTTTAAAAGAGTGTAAAAAATCACAATGTTTATAATTATATTCAAAACTTAATGGTTTATGAATGTTTTCATCCAGTCACAGCACTGGCAGTGTATAATATCAATGGGATGGAGGAACATTTTATCTTTCAAAACCAAAGAAGATTTGAAAGTTTTAATATAATAGTTGTCAAATCATTTATTAACGCAAAGCGCTGAAAACTAAATAGCATGTCTTCATCCATCACAAATCTCAGAAGAAAATAAAAATTCTTTTGTTGGTAGTATGTGATCAAAGAATGAGAATAAATTTACTAAATTAGTAGTACTATATTATATGCAAATAGTATTTATTCAGTACTCGAAAATTGGTTTCTTAAAATTTGTGGTCCCCTTGAAATACTCCTCCCCCCACGCGATAGAACCTAAATCCGCCACTGCACTGAATATAACTATATGAAGATTAATTCAAACAAACATTTCTAAATTGTATTATTTTAATAAATAGTAGTTTTAATTTTTTCCTAGCCGTTGTCGAAAGAACGTTTTTTTAAGTATTAATATAACATATACTATATATTAATATAACATGGCCTTCGTAAAATCAATGAAAAATGATAGTTAAAAGACTAGATTAAAGACATATCGGCTTTTATTTATAATTCGGCCTATGAAGACATGTGCACAAGGGGTGCATTTAATTTTTTGAAAAGGAGTTACAACACGACAATTTGTAGAAAATTGATCTATATAATCAGTTACTCTACTATTGTTTTTATTCTCGAGAAACTTACTAAGCATATAGAGAAAATAACTCGATATCAGATCAGCTAAGACATAAAATTGCATATAAACCTATTTTGTTAGAAACTAATTTATTAATTGCATATTTTATCTAATGTTCATGTTTTCACTATATAGGTTTGTTTGGACGTTTTCTCAAAGTTTAGTTTCTACATCAAAGACGTCTCCCACTCTCCCGGTCCACTTCTCAGCGAGCTCTATCGACTCAACTCTTTCCTCGAAGTCTCTCCCCATCAGTTCCTTTGTCGCGATGACTTCCCAGATCATCTCGATTGCATCATGTTACCCAAACTTCAACACATCCGCGTCGTTTCGCGGGCCTTCAAGGACTTTGACATCCCTGCAGACTGCCGGGGACTGTGGGCGTACTTGAGACGAGCGTACGAGGCCGACTTCTTTAGACAAACTTGTCCTTGTGACCAGGAGATTGTTCATCATTGGCAAAGTAAACCAGAGTGTACAGCGCTCAGTAAGGATAAGCAGATGTTTTATGTAACGCAGAACACTCCTATTTTCTCATTTGATACGCCGAGCTTGTGACATAGGATATTGTTAATTAAGTTACAATATTATTTATAACAAGAAGTGAACACGAACGTGAATCTGCGCCTGTATTTTGACTATATGACAATTAATTTGATGAATCTTTTGATTTCTCTCCTTACTCATAACTTCATTATGCACCATTTATTTATTTATTCACATCAAATACTGATTGCTTAGAATATAAACATGATATAAAAAAAGTCAAATGTTAAGTTCAAGAACTTCAGATAACATAATATAATGACACTAATGATACAGGCTTATGCAATATTGCAACATTACAATATTGTAATTGATAACACTATCAGTTACTGTAGTTTCTATGTATTTGTTTCCTAACGGTCTTTTCATGTTAGTTAGCAGAGTGTTTACTAACAAAACCAATTATTGGATAATCCTAATACCATCAGTATACTAACAGTGCTGTTCTGAGTTGACCATGAATAAATATATGAAACCAGTTAATACTAAGCCACTTCAGTGACATCTTTTTTTTACAAGCATGCAACAAATCACATGTCAAGTCTGTAAACTATATTTACTTAACTTTATACAGTAATTTAATAGATTAAACAAAATTAATAATAATATTAATATCAAATGTCATCAACTAATTCCTGTCCCAGTGTCAGAGAGTTTGATGTGTTCGAGAGACGAAATATTTGTATTTAGTACTTCAAATTTTCTGTAAGAAATTAATAGGTCTACAATTTTTCTAAGCTGAGTATTTTCCAACCTCTAAAATATTAAAGTCCTGAATTATTACTTTTTGATAGTTTCCACATAAATCAATATTTTTCTAGCTTCGAACTATTAGAATCAAGCTGATATTGATACAACATTACTCGATTTATGCAAAAATATATAAAGACAGAATCTTTAATCTTGCATCACGTATGCAATCGAAAATGATTGATTGATCGAAAATGATTGATTTAGCAATTCCTTCTTTCAGCAAAATTTGATGTAACATGAAAAGTCAAATAAATTTGGTAGAGCATAGGCAAATTAGTGAGACCTGGCGCCATCTGTTTTTCAATCAAGAACGGCAGCAAATCTTTAAGGTGTAGATGACATTGTAAAATTAAATGTAGTAGACAATATTTAATATTGACCAAATTTACTCTATGCTGCTGTTTCTCTAAATTAGTCTGAAGAACAATTAACTGACATAAATGATGGATGGAACTCGATCTAAAGACGTATATTTTGTATTAATAAATGGGAATCAGTTCGTACTCTTATTGCAGGACTTTGACGTCTTAATATTAAATTTTTAAGATTATACCTGTGCTTCAAATTCTGTAAAATATTAGAATGTAAAAATAAAATATTTTCATATCTAATGACCCCCTACTGTCTGTCAGTCGAGTTTCAGAGTCAGTGCAGTTTATTCTGCCTGAATGCTGTTGATTTAGTTCAGTAAGTGTTAGTAACATTAAAGCATCAATAATGCATTCATGAACAATTAAATGCGATATGTTATAGTTTACATGACGATCTTTAATTTTTCTATTTGTGCACTATCATTTTTATTGCAATTGTTTGCACTCATTTAATTTCAATTATGTTATATTTCTGTCATTATGACGAATAAAGATATATATTTTATCTATAACCAAAAAATAACAAAACATTTCTGCACTACAATAACATTATACTTAGCTGGCAAGTAATAGGCTTACTGTCATGTTTAATTGTTTGTTTGATTGTTGTTTTAACATCACATCAGCACTAAAAGCTATTTAGTGATGAACAATAATTTACAGACTACATGTGACGCAAACAATTTATAAGCTAAAGTTATGTACAAATATTATAACAGTTTATTGCTGTGTATTAATTCAGTTGCATAGGCTACATTATATTCACTGAACATAGTAAATGACAAGATACAATACAGAGCAGTGTAGATAACAATAAATAGCAGTTACCATTAACACATATTGTAAGAAAAATCACAACCTTACTTTCAGAACTCAAATATAATACTGTAAATTGCTATCACAATGACAATGACAATCCAAAATTCATTGAAAATTAAGTTAAATAATAATAACAGTGAGATACTACATTTATATATTATACCATATTACCTTGTCATTAATAGCAGCTTTGTTGTTATTTGTCATTCAATTTAATTCAATTCAATAGAGCAATACTTAAAACATCACTTTCTCGCTTATATATTGAGATACAATAACGTAAATGACCAATTATCACAATATCGTAATAATACTGTTTAGAATAATACTCTTTTACAGCTGGCTATATGTACATTAACAACGGCAACACAACCGCAAAGTACTATGCCTTTCTTCGTTTAACTGTATATAAACCTATTGAGTATTATCAATTGGTGTGAAACTAACACAACAAAAACTATTAAAATATTATTAAAAACAGTTTTATGCATGTTTTAAGGTATTGAAGAAGTACAAAAGGGCATCAAGTTTTACATTTAAAACTAGGGCAATTTTAATGTAAAACCATCCCAAGTTATTTAATTTCCTTAATAATAAATTAGTAATTTTATCAGCTGTTTGATATAATTTCCTATTATATTTATTCTATTAATTTTAATACAATAAAAACAATTCTTGTAATATGCCTCATAAAGGTCATCATAATATTAACTGAACAGAATAACAGCATACTAGAACCTTACTAATAGTGTAAACAATACTAACATACAATTCTAACAATTTTTTTCAAATTACGAATATTTTACAGAACATTTTCCAATACTTTACAATAAGTCATATATAATAAACTAAATTTTAACCTAATGTTGTCTACGGAACTAAATTCCTAAGTATCATTACAATTAACTAATAAATAAATATTGCTTGTAATTGAACGTGTCGGCATCTTCACACACAACATTGACATTACCTTGTTGACAAAGCTGATTCACTTGTTCTGCGTAAAATAAAAAACAAACAGTAAACAAAAAATTAATAAACAATTTTTAAAAGCAAGGTAATGTAGCGGTAAGAGCCGCCGCCTGATGTAAATTAAAGTAAATTCTCAGATTATATCACAATGTTTAACAACACGGTTGACAATTTAGCAACATGCTTAATTTAGTCCTTAGGTATCAATTATGCCTTTTTTAAAGCAACATTTGATGATACTTTTCTGTAAGTTTTATAAACTCGTAAACAAATATTTAATGTACTTAATGAGATCATCATCATCATCATGAGAGTCATCATCATCATCATGAGAGATGATGATGATGATGATACAAACTAATGAGACTGATTACACAGAGTATATGCTAAATGTGACAGATGACCCATTCTTGACAGAAATCATCATTGACAGAAAGACCAGCTATTACCTTGAGTCACTCATTCGTGACTTGACTTGAAATGTTCCCATGGCTGAGGCAGGAGGTTGCCACTGCAACATACAGTATATCTCAAAATACAAATTGAATAAGTTTAATGCAAATTAATGAATAAAGGACACAACTTATAACTATTGCATAACGCCTTGTAATTTAAAATAACATAAATATAACATAATTAAAAAAATTACGCCAATCAGTAATAATCTGTAATGTTAAACTTTAGGTAAAACTTCCCTCTCAAGAAAAATGCAATGTTGGAGTACTACAGGTTTAAGAGTTAAACAAGAAATTTCTTTGTCTTGGGCACTTCTGATAAATATTTGAATGTACATTATGATTACACAAAGAAAAAAAGAAAAGAAATGTAACCTGATGTTTAAGAAGAGGGGTGGGATTATGAAGATGAATCTGTTTCTGACAAAAGCCTTGTAACAGAGAAGTGCCTTTGAATAATAATAACAAAACAGTTAAGACTAACAGTAAAACATTAAATTCACATTGTAATAATATATTCATATACTCAAAGTTAAAGAAAGTCGAGTAATAAATATTGAATATTGCCCATATCTTGATAACTGCATCTAAATTAACACCAATATCATTGACATCATTTGTAACCAAGATGAAAGGTTCTCAAAGTTTTTGAAATAGGAATCAACCAAACAGTAAAACAGAAACTTAGTGACCCAAGAGTGACTTGTTTAACAAATTCATAAATCCTTTAAAACTGTAAAGCCTAAAAGTCTAAAAGTTATATATTTACCCAGCATTGACTGTGACGGATATTTTCTAACCCATGCATCAAGCAGCAGGTTGTAGTAGCGAGGCATGTCAAAGTAACGTAGATAGTTTGATGAAGACCCAGTACAAGGAAAAACCCTGTCAAACATCCCGCATCTGTTCTCCTCATCTATCGTCTCCACCAACATACGAATGTCGTCTGGAGTCAAAATGTCCAGGATTGTAGCTTGCGTGGCCTATATAAGACATTTCACACTTTAATTCATTCTGAATGGATAAAGCAATAAAGCACACTAGTCATTTCAAGGATACTGTATAGAGTGTAAATGTCTTAAGATAGATGAATGCAAGTTGTATACCGGATCAGCGTGTCTCTGGCAGTAGTAAGCGTGCTTGGCTCTCTCGTCTTGACTTCTCTGCATCGACCAAACTCTCTTGTCCATGCAGTCTTGCTTTGGCTGATAATTACTACACAACATAAGTTAATAATATTTGAAGAGTAAGGTCTCACTTTTAACCATCCCTGCCCTGTAGATAAAATTATATTAGCCAGCTCATGAAATACGTCAAATCAACTAATCTCATCCTAATACATCTAATCTTAATATAGTTGATTTAATTAGGTTAGATTACAAGCTACAACTGATGCATTAAGGATCAAGATTAACATGCCAGTTGGCTAAATGGGTGGAACTAGTTAGAAAACAAGGACTTGCTGAAGATAGTTTAAATACAACTTCAATCGTAAAAACTATCAATAGTAATTTATTATAAAATAATTCAATGATATTTTCTAACCTAATTGATTGAAAATAATGACAGTATATTAGAAATATATGACAAAAACAAGGCAGAACAGAAACGAAAAAGTGACCATATATAAATTATAAAATAAAAAAATTAAATAAAGATGAAAATAAAAGACATAAGTTATAATAAAATAAATAAATAAATACAACATCATCTATAACTAGACTAGCCTCAGATCAACGGAATGATGATGATGATTATGACTTCCAGCCACAACATCATCACTGTCTGGAATCATGAACCCAGCAATGTTGAGAACATCTCTGACCATTGTACCCTTAATGTTTATGTCCAGTTGTGAATTTGAATGAAGGCTGCAACAATTATTAACAACTAAAAATTAGCTTTAAAAATATAATCGATATAAATTTAAAATCTAAAATTACATTTTTGAATGATATATCAGAGTTAAAGAGCTAATTAAATACATTATAATAAGTAGCAAAACATTACATGCCTTCGAATCCAGGATATTCAGCTCACAGTTGAGAAAAATGCAAAAAGCACTGATCATATTCAATATCTGGTACTATTAAATTTAATTCGTAGATTGTATAATCATAAAAAATCACGAAATAACTTTGATGTCTATTATGTTTATCAAGGGACTAAATTGTTTACAAATAAATTCTCATCCTGCACTTCTGCATAATTTAAACCCTATCTGTAGCCCTTACAATTTGATAGGATGTTTGCAGCTTAACGTCCCATCAGCACAAAAAATATTGCAAAGTAAGTACACAGAAATGAAATAAAGATCAACTTAAAAAACATACTGCATTAATATTCAAAAAACAGTTATTAAATAATGTTCTATTGTTAACTTGGCAATTAATTCTAAAGTATTTGGTTGAAAAAAGTTTCTTCTTCACAGGAGAATTACATCATTATTTTACATTATTATTTTCCGCATAAAATTTCTAAATATATCAGCGATTCAAATTCTGTTCTTTACTATAATAGTTTCATATTTAATTCACTGCATAGAATAAAAATATAGTGCATATGTTACCTACATTACAAATACACGCTAGGCTAATTCCATACATATATTCATGGAATATAAAAAGCTTAAAAATTTTAAACACTGCATTAAATCACATAATATGGTCTTTGTTTAATTACAGTGACTTAGGGAAATCATTGAAATAACTAGTTTAAGCAGTTTGTAAATTGAATTAAAATTTGAAATAAACTAATTTTAAAATATATTATATCAATAGAGACTAAACCTATACAACTATTTGCAATTACAATTTCATTTACTGTAGCAGATTATATAAACACTTACAGAACATAAAGTGCAATATGACTAAAACTGTTTTAATGTAAATTTTCATATTTAATGTAAAGAGTAAAAGAAAGAAAGAACTTGCCTCGGTGAAATGTTGACTTCAATCAACCAAGGTTTAAGTTTCTCATCAAGCATGATATCAAACCCAAACAATTCATGAACGCAGTAACGATGTCGAACATTAGATACCATATAACTGTTGACTACAGACTCTGAGCTAAATATACAAATAATACAAATCAGTGGTGTAGTGGGGCGGGAATGCGGGGGAATGCGTTCCCCCACTTTTTTCCAGGGAGGGAACATGTTCCCCCACTATTTTGCTCAAATCCATGTAAAAATTGAATTAGCCCGTTGACACTTAGTTATGGGTAGAAATTGGTGGATAAATTCTCATAGATAACTTTCTTGCTAAGTACATCAAAGGTAAAATACTAAATTTACAGCTTTTTATCTACATAATTACAAGTAATGCTACAAAGTCAGTATATCTGATCAGATTTTCGTAGTGGTTGTGCCTTTGTTTTTATAATATTGATGTTAAATTTTTGTTCTGAACTTCATTCAATAATCTTAATGTTCTATTAACTTGTTTTAACCATGAATATCATCGATTGAAATAGACTAATATGCGAGGTCATTTCATAACTCAAAACGTTTTGGATAAAACGTTTTAGACAAAAAATTTCTTTTTCATGAGCTTTGTTTAATAAAAACAACTTATGAAAAAAATTATTTCTAAATTGTGCATTTAAAGGTTTGATTGCTATTTATTTGATTGTTTTTCAGATTATTTTTTATATTCTTTGCACACAATCACAGCACTTACAGTTTTACTCGCTGCATACCGTAAAATAATATTTAGATGTATGTTATCAATGCATAAAATGTATCTGTTTAGATATAACCCTAATTCTAGCCCTTCATGTTATCATAATGTTAAAAAATCATTAAATTAAAAAAATTACATTTTTCAGTAATTTCCTTTTCAACTATAGATGGACATATCGCTATTAAAACATATTTAAACATAATTGTGTTTTAAAACATTATCAGTTTGGGCCTATATATTTGTTCTCTGAGTGTCTCTCTGTCTGTAATTGTGTGTAATTATTTCACAATAGTTTTTATATCTGACAAAACTACATTAATTTTCAATTTATTATAATAATTTTATTGTATTTTTGTACATGCAACAGGTTTAAAACAAAGCGCAAAAACATGCAAAAATTCCAGCAAGATTTGGCCTTACGCCACTGATCCAGGCGTTCCCCCACTTATTTTTTTAGGACTACACCCCTGATTCAAATGATTTAAATTTAAGAAAAAAAGCACAAACAACTATATTTAAGCATTAAGAATAGTAAAAATATCTATAAAATAAATGGAGTTGCAAATCAAGCATTAATCTTACAGAATTATAACGCTGTTGCAAAAAAATCAGTAATCTTACAAAGTACAACGCAGTAGTAAATCAAGCACTGATCTTACAGAATTGCTGATTTACAATAAATTCAATTTTCTGACAGGTAGACACCATCAAGTTAAATAGATGTTTTATACAACTAAGCATTGAGCTGTGTGCATTTAAACTGATCCAGCTGCCATATGACTAATCCTACATTCACCCTTACTACAATTAAAAGCTAAATGAAAGAAATAAAATTTCAATTTGAAATGTAAGCCTACAATTTGGAGTTTTGCTCATCGCAATTCACCGTATGGCATGGAATAAATTAAAATGAATTTATTTCATTAATCTTATTATACTTCATGCATACCACCAGTTGACTATTTAGAAACTGTTATAATTAGAGTTTGTATAAACTGTAATGAATTTTTCACTGACTAGATATTGTCTTACAGACATTACATAATTGTTTTTGCATTATATCAATGTATTAGATATCTACTACTAGATTTTTACACTGCATTTTACACTTCTTTAATTTGCATTGCTTGCTATTATATTAATTGTATTGTACTTTATTGCATGTACTGTGTAGAACTTATTGTCTCAAGTTAAAGAACAATAAAATAAGAACTTTCAGTGAACCTGATGATAGTTTTAATGACAATATCCTTAATGCTCTCCCAAATCACTGAAGTGTTGACTCCACTTTGAGATAAATGCTCCCACAATGTGTGTAGAGACCTTACAATTAATGTAAACACAACACAGACAAATTACTCAAAAGTAACTAGCATAAAAATATTAGAAACTCATTTGTTTCTTGGTAGCTTAATGTAACATCAGCACAAACGCTATTAGTGACAAAAGATGAGTTAATTATATAGCGTCAACATCCAATCTATATTATATTTAGCCAGAAAACTGACTGACTGATTGACTGATTGACTGATTGATAGACGCTTTTGTACTATCATACACTAGCGGTTCAGGAGCGGCAAGCCGCCCCATCAA
>JAQIXG010006719.1:0-10042 GCA_034700105.1 Oconnorella tubifera
ATACAGGGTGCGCCAAAAAAAAATAAACCCCTAGCGACTTTGCGATAACTAAGCCAAAAATTAATATTTTTTCTCAAAATTTCGTCAGTTTGTAGAGGAGGAAATTTGACATCTAACTACCAAATTTCACATTGATATCTCAATTCATTCAAAAGTTAAGAACTTTCTACGAAAAAACTTCAAATTTCAATTTAACCAAGCTCCGTATTTGAGCAGTCTCGTAATTTTGTGATTTTTTGTCAAATAATTTTCTATTTTTTTTGGTAAAACTTGTCATTTTATGAGCAGAGTATCTGTCGATCAAGTTGATAGTCCCAATGGTTAATGTTGAACAAATATTTCAGGTGTATTTACCTGTTTTAATGAGGCAATTGCTAAACTTTGCAAACTGACAAAATTGAGAGAGAAAATATTTATTTTTGGCTTAGTTATCGCAAAGTCACTAGGGGTTTATTTTTTTTTGGCACACCCTGTATATACCCCTATATTATATAAATCTAGCTAGAATCTACAGTGATAGTAGTATAGTACTGTAATAGTGGGTATTTGGAAGTAGTGGAAATTATTGTTCATTTTTGAAAACGAAAACCAGCGTTAACACAAGTTTCGCAGAAACTTGCGTGCGGTGCGGGTTATACAAGTGTGCGGGTTATGCAAGTGTGCGGGTTATACAAGAATTTAATACGGGTTATTAAAAAAATTATGCGTTTAAAAATACAGTTTAAGCCTAATTAAAACAAAGTAAATATAGTATTATTTTAATAAGCATCATATATATATATAAAATAAAAGTTTAATTTATGCGAAAATTTATGCTTGACGTGTGGAGTGCGACAATGCGAAAAAAAATCTTGGCGGTCAATGTCTTAAAATATTAGTGCGGTTTTAACTTTTAAGTTTTTTTTTATTTGTAACAGAATAAGTTTAATGAAACTTGGAGATTTCGTTTTTCTTACTTTGCAAATAAAGAATGCAAATATTTATATTTTTGGCATATGTATATGAACTGACCACACACTGATGAATAATCTGTTGTTTTATGTTCTTGCATGCAGCGTATGCGCTACCAAAGTTGTACGCTAAGTTACATTATTGCATCAGCTGCGCCATTCATAGCAAAGTCGTGCGCAATAGATCGAAGGAAGCTAGGAAGGACAGAACCCCGCCTCCAAGGTTTAGACCCGGAGCTAAACCCCCTGGCTCGTAGAGCAACGTCTTGTTGACGATTGTAAGTGGCATTTATTTAGAGAGATGGTAATTAAGCTTGACATCTAGTTTATTGTTTTTAAATAAAGTTAAAGGCACAGCTATTGAATTAAACAAGTTACTAAAGGGTTCAGCAAGGCATTAAAATATTGACACTCACACTGCAGTCATTTTTTTTCATCATTTGAGTTCAGGTAAAACTTCCAGTTATCAGCTAGAGACTTTGTTGTTTTTCTCAAATATGAAATGGTTAACAGTTATTTTTCTGAATTCCTTTGTGATCGCTGTGAGATTATGCTGTTTATTTTATGAATGCTTTTGTAAACTATCTTTATACAGTTATTTTTGAAGATATTTAACTACAAGGTTTTAAATTATAACTTTAAATTTAAATATAAATATTATATTAAAGATTAGCTGCAGTAGAAGTTTTTTGCGAAGTAGTTAGATCACCAGACCTGGAATATAAATATTGCAGGTTCATGTCTTGTTGCACTTGCAATATTAGCTGACTTGCTTTGCTTCTTATTAAGATGCTTAATTGAGACGCAATATTACATAGTTTCTTTATAATAAAGTCCAAAGTCTAATTAAATCCGAAGAACTTTACTTGTAATTAATTTAATGAATTTCTATTTCAGATAAATTTTAAATAATGAATTGCTATTTCAGACAAAGATCATCATATGCTCGGGCAAGCTTCATCTGTTGATTGGTATCAATCCAAAAAACTCGGATTATGCGATAATGAACTTGAGTACTGTTAGTTTCATAAGTAATAGATTCAAGTCTTTATTTACTTGAAACTTTTATCAGTTTGGATCAATATGTCATCTGATGAATGTTAAAGCTTAAATCATTATATTATAATGAAAAATGTATGTTTGAGTTTTGAGTTGATATTTTTTTTATGTATTTTTTAAACTTTATTTTTAATCAAATAAATATAAAAATCTATAATATATATATTATCTCCAACAAAGAAGGTTTTAAGAAAAGTAAATAAATTATAAGCATTCCGTTTTTAAGTATAAGGCAAAACGGGCATTCTTTTCTCTGAGTGCCGTTACAATAGCTCAGTTGATACAGATTCATTGTGCAAAATTATTGTTTAAATCTCAGTTGAGGCAAAAAATTAAAAAAAAATCTCAATTTGTTTAAACGAATGATTGCTAAATATTATTTTTTTTATTCATGAACACAATTAGTTACATTTGTTTGCGTATATGTTTCTTATATATGCATATACAAGATAATATATTCTAAATGTGAAAAATAACACCACCACCAATATATAAAAGATATATTTGATAATAAAAAATATTTTTGTCTGTGGAATAATTGGGGAGGGCAGTGGAGTAGACATGGCTGGAGGGTTGTGGGATTATAACCATTTGAGACCAAAATATTTTTTTATAATATTAAAGGTTTAGCAGTAAACTAGCTTTTGACAATTCAATGATAAATGTTTTACATCTGCACATTTGTGTATGTACACATTTTTATTTCCACATGTATTTTTGGTGATACATGTTATACATACATTTATGTCCGTTGCTTTCTCAGTCCTTTTCTGGTTATATAAGCTGCAATTGACGTTTTTAATCTTTAAAAGCAGCCTATTGTAGAAAATGGATAATAATTTGAATAGCATTTCACTAAAAAAAGTCTCAAAATTACGTATCAGTTACTGTAACAGTTGTTACACTCAGTGACTAAAATGCAATAATAATTATAGGTAAGCCTAATTAATGAATGAAAAGAAATTATTTTAATTATTAGAAGCATCCTGCAATAATAAATAGTCCTAATCATTCTAAATCTATTTAAGAGAGTTTACAATAGGCTTTTCAAATGAGATTCGTTTATAATAATCAATGGCAGCGCATGATTATTAAAAGTAGGCTAGGCGCAATTAAGATTAGAACATTTATTCAGATATGTTAAGTGAAGTTAATATAATTATTTTCAAAAGATTAAAGCACAATAGTTTCAAACTAGTAAAGTGCTCGCTTTACTTTATTGCTTGACAACTATAATCAAATTATGCCTACACTATGCTTAGATGTCCATTAACAAGACTGACCCTTGAATTAAATTAAAAATATAAGCTTGTTCTGAAGTTAACAGTCATTTGCATAGAATTATTAGGTTATTTGTAGATATGTATAGTGCTAGATATAAGCTTATGCCTCAACAGTACAGTAAGCTTTTACATAGACGTGATTAGTAATAATAAAGTTATTGAATTTTTGATTGTTTCCAGATTTTGTTAAAAAGGTACTGTAATCTATTTAAATGAATTCTTCCAAAATAATTTCATCTACATGTTTGTTAACTTCTACGTGAAATTATTCCTCCTTAATATAAAAACAATCGTTCAAATCATTAAAATTTAATATTTTACAAAGTGTCATAAGATTTAATAACGAAAGAAGATTTCAAAGTTAATTCAGTTCAATGAGATGGCAAGATAAAGATCGGCTTTGAAAATTCTAAATATTTCATCAAATATCTGTCGCAATGTAGAGCATAGGTTTTTGGTCTATCATTTTTTAGTAGTCCCCTTTTTTAGAATCAAGACAAATTACTCTCACTGAAATTTAAATGAATACTAAATGTTGAATAGAATAAGGGTTCCAGACTTATTTCCACGATGACAAAGAAGAGAATTAAACATCGACTCTACGATAGCGCTGCTCTGATTTTGCATTACGACGTCTGTCATTGGCCATATGATGGCCCATATATAATATTTTTATGTTTCAATTCATTAAATTCATTTTTGTTGCACTCATCTGCTTGTAATCAGTTCATGGGTCTAAACCTAATTGTTATTTGATTTTAAGTTCATTTACTCATAGGGTACGCTACAATACGCTTTAATGTCTCTAAAAAGTCCTCCTAGAAGCAATGCTATGTTGACCAATGCAAGAAAAGCTCCATCGATAGAAACGTCCAAGTCTACGGGAACAGGAATTCCAAGACCAAGACAAAGCGTTGTTGGTAATGAGAGCAATTCCACTGGAAGGCCTACCTACGTCTTTGGGTCTAGTCCGGGATTGGAGACCGGAGCAACTCCTCAGATGCCAGTTCAAAATTTTAAATATTTTCTTGTCATAAACTTTCAAGCGACTTGTGACGTGCATAGCAAACCGCAACCAGATCCTAGGGTAACGTTTTGTGTTATCGTAATAAAACTGTAATACAGACATCTATACCAAGCTTTGCTTTGAAATGAGAGTATAGTTGACTTCATTGTGTAGTAATCTATTGGTTTCTCTTACTTTAATATTTTTGTAGTCTCTGGTTACTATTTTCGCGTTCATCCGATAGATAAAAATGTATGATTGCTGTTAATGTATTTATAAATATAATTATATAACATTAATATTTTTACCCCAAATGATTATTTTTCTATTTATGGCTTAGTTGGTCGCATTACATCAGCCTATACATATTGAACACATGCCATCGACAATTATACCACTGTCATTTTATTATTTCATATTGACGTGTAATGATTAAATACTATGTAAACCGTTTTTTAATTTTTTACATTCATCTGTTCAAGGAAATCATAGAGTTTTCTGTGACTAAAGTCAACGGTCAAACTTTCAATGTGGAGGCAATATTTCATCAATATGTCAGTCCAAAGGTTCATAAAAAACTCGCCAAATTCTGCACACAGGTACAGCCATTAAAACTTAATAATACTTAGTAGTAATGTGGCGGGCGGCTCGCGGATCGTGACGTCCTGTCTACGGCCGAAGGTAGACAACGACACGGGATTTTTGTCCCGCCGCGTCGGGGATGAACTACTATTGGACATGATTTATATATCAAGAAGTCTGAGCACAAAGTATCAGGATCCGCAACTCGCGTATACTAAAAGTAGACAATAAAATAATTACAAAAAATTAGCATTCAACGTAGATTAAAGTCTTGAATTATAAAGTTCGTAAAAATTAACAATGATAATGTTCTTTCAAATGAGGTAGTAGTTGTATTGTTACAACGATTTAAAGTCAACTTCGATTCAAATTAAAGTTTCTAATTATAAAGTCAATAAAGTTCGACGACGAGAAGGTTTGTTTAACAAAATATTAGGTGTATAGACTAAGATCTCGTTCACTCGGTCGCGTGCCTTCAGTACCTCCGGTGCCTCTCGTCTCTTGATGAAGTTGAAATCCAAATCGAGTGGAAGCCAGTGCCCACTTTGCAATGCTTCCGGTGTCCAGTGCCTCGTCTCTCGATGAAGCTGAAGAAAGTCTAAGTTCTTGTGCCGAGTTGAGTAGGGAAGGTCTCGGCGCGTCGTCGAGAGGCGTACAGCGACTCCCCTGGTACGCCCGTCAATCACTGCTATATCTCCGGTGCCTCCGGTGTCCGGTGTCCGGTGCCTCGATGAAGTTGAAGAAAGTCTAAGTCCTACTGCCGAGTTGAGTAGGGAAGGTCCCGGCGCGTCGTCGGGAGGCGTACAGCTACTCCCCTGGTACGCCCGTCGATCACTGCTATATCTCCGGTGTCTCCGGTGCCTCCGGTGTCCGGTGTCTCGTCTCTCTCGAAGAAGTTAAAATCCCAATCGAGTGAGACACAATGCCGACTCCACAATGCCTCCGGTGTCCGGTGCTCGGTGCCTCTGGTGTCCGGTGTCCGGTGCCTCGATGAAGTTGAAGAAAGTCTAAGTCCTACTGCCGAGTTGAGTAGGGAAGGTCTCGGCGCTTTGTCGGGAGGCGTACAGCGACTCGCCTGGTACGCACGTCGATCACTGCTATTCACCACTGAAGCCTCCAGGCGCGTCGATGCGAGGCGTACAGCGACTCCCTTGGTACGCCTTGTCATTGAAAAACAAGTCTTTCTACCAAAGAAAAATTTGCGCAGGAGTCCGTTCACTTGAACACTTTTTCAGTAAAACTGCGTGAAGTCCCTTTCGTTGTCTGAAATCTTCGTCCTTCAAGACTTCTTCCACCGTTGAAAGCCCACTATTATTATCAATGTCCCACTATTATTTTCATCCCATCAACACCGGTATCCTAACCCTAGTCACTTAGCGATATCTATTATGTATTACTACAATGTATCACTGTAATTGCAATGTACTGATCCTAACCTTAATCCATTTACATCGCAAAGCAGGGTTTATATTTACACCGGAATTCTAACCCTGATGATTCAACTTGGTTGTAAGTACAATGTGGCACCATTATTTTCATCTAATCATCACCAGGATTCTAAGATTCCAGGATTCCAGGATCCTAGCGACTAAGTTAAAACTATAATGATACATTATAATTTACATCCTGTCTCCATTAGCAGCTTAATACTTTACTTAGAATTTCAATATAATACTTCCAATTTTAATCCATTTGCATCGCAAAACAGTATGTACATTTACACCGGAAACCTAACCCTAATGACTCAGCATAGTTGAAACTACAATGTGGCACCACGATTTTTATTCCATCATCACCAGGATCCTAACCCTGATCCTTTGAAATTCATCACAGTAAGGTTATTAATTTAACAAAATATAACGTCTTTATTCTTACTATTGTTGTCGTAACAATATAGTCATTATTTTTTAAAGATCATTATAACCCTCGAGGACTTTAAGTGATGGAGTTCAGGACAGTCATAAAATTACTGCATTTGTTTGTCTTATTATATATTGTAAATATTATTGAATATATAATCGACAGTTGTTTCTAGTAGGTATCTTCACTTTATTCTTTATTTTACATCCTTTTTGAAGTCTCATTTACTTCTGAATATGATCATTATTTTTTTATAAGATTTTTGTAACATCCTCATCTATTTTATTACATTCACTTTTTTAAATTCTATTATTTGTAAGGTATTATTTTTGTCATTTGTTTTTAAACTTTTATTTAAAATCAACAAAAATTGAAGAAAATATAAATAGAACAGTTCTGTAAAAAGAAAAAAAGAGAGAATTGAATATTAAAATGATATAAGAATGCATAAAGGCCAACTTCAAATTTACTTCGTTGTGTGTAAACTGACCCTGCATAATTCAACATACTGTACATCCTATAATACTTTTTAATATTCAATTATTTATTTAAGTTAATAATTCTATGTTGTTATCTAAGTATATCAATAATTCAATTTTAGCTGACTGGAATAAGTCAATGCATGATTGATGGTCAGCCAGGTCTGGAGCCGACTCTGCGGGTATATAGCCTACTGTTATATTTCTTAAATGTAACATTATGATGAAATACTTTTTCTAATATTGGGATTATTTTAACTTATTTAAGCTATTTCATATATACGCTGCAATAAAGTTCTACCATCTGATTTTGATTCCAATAGGCTTGTGTAGTAAAGACACTGTTTTTATTGGACTAATATTATATGTTAATGTTAATAATGATCTTATAAATATATGCTTCGTGATAATCCTTGACTCTTGATGAACTTTATTTGTACAAGTCATTAGTACTGGCCTATAATATGACGAGTTTTCTACTTGTAAATCACAACGTTAAGTAAATTATACTAAAAATTTGTACTTACAAATACGTCTACTTGTTGTACACGTTATGTTTTGTAGGGATCTGTAGTTGAAAAGATCTTTGATTGATTTCTTTAAATTTATTTATATGAATTTTCTTTTATCAGAAATTACATGTGTGGATTCACGAACAGGGCCTGTTTAAGGCAGGGATTACTTTTGCCACAGTTACACATGGCGAATGGTTTCTTCAACAGCTGTAAGTTAGGAAAACATACTTTTCAGTTGCCACTAAGTTAAGCACAACTTGCTAGATCGGATTATTAGAACAAAATGTGTGCATGATGCAAAATTTGATAATGCAAAACTGAAGTCTGTTCAATGATGTATTTAACTTTTTGTCAAGGCTCTGGGTCGTTTCAAAAGTTCTTCTCTTACTGTAACTATTACATCAGTTAGACCTTTTTCTCAAAATTGTCAAAGACTGTTTAATACAGCTGACTAAAATTAATACAGCTGGATTCTAAAGATTCAAACATTTAGTTAAATCTCAATTACATATATTTCAACATCTTCACATATATAGTGTTTAAACTTTTTTAATTTATTAACTGACAAAACGATTTTTAAATGATTTTAAATTTTCTTTCGTCAGAACTTAAATAGTTAATCATTTCACTTCCTTTTCCCATAATGAATGTAAAATAAATTGAATCAGGAGCGTTAGTGTGGAAAGATTTGGAGAGGGGAAGAAGGCGATGAATAAGGGGTGATCGCGTGTAGTATGGACAAAAATGACAAAAAGTTGAATACAATCTAGAACATCGTGACATTCGCTCCTTATCCCTTCATCGATGCTGACTTGAAGAAAAAAACTTGTTTGAAACATTGACCAGAAATCTGGGAATGACTGAAGAAAGTATTATTGATGAGATGTAAATAAATTGGAGCGATTAGCACTTTCTCTGTTTTTTAAGAAGATTCTATTGAATTTTTAAAAGATGAAAAGTATGTCAAAATTTTGACAAAATGCACACAGCAGTCATTTGAAAATATTAAGAGACTTAACCTTGAATAAAGCTCCTTGCATGATTATGCTTAATCAATTACTGCGAAGGGTGGAATTGTGTAAATCATTGTTATCTATTTATCTTTGTTACCTATGCTGATATTGCCAGTGGAATCTAATGATTTAATTTTATGTTGAATTGTTAAACAATAATTACCATTTATTGCTTTATTACAGCTACGCCTATTGACACACAGCACATTATGCAGCTATTTATACCTTTATACCTACTCTGTTGTTATAAAGTTGTAATTCTTTGTATCTAAAGTGTGTAGGCTTTGTATGAAGTTTATTAAATTTTTAATTATTATATATAAAAAAAAATTGTTCAGGGACACTGTAGGATTATTTGTGTGGGGGTTTAACTAGCCCTAATCCCAATCAGAGACTGCAAAATTTAATTATAAATAAAAATATTAAATAAATATTTAAGTAAAAACAAAATGAAATTATTGACCCATTAATAGCGTCTCGCTCTGGCTGTTCTCATTTTCTGCGTATTATCTAATATAATAATTGGCTAAGTTCGTCTGTCTGTCTGTCTGTCTGCCTGCCTGCCTGCCTGCCTGCCTGCCTGCCTGCCTGCCTGTGATCTATCCATCCATCCATGCAGAAAAAAGATAGCAGACTTCTATCATCGTAACTCAATGTCTGCCTATTGCACTGCGTTCGCCTACCGACCTATTTCTCAACCAATGAGAGCGCAGCTAGCTGACCTATATCTAGAGGTACCCGAGGAAATCACGACCGCGATTGGTCAGCGAAGGTGAGGGGGTGGAGCGTATTTTTACACGCCTAACTTTTATTGTTTACTGAAAAAAAAATAAAAGATTGTATTTTTGAAATTGCGTAATTTTTTTTAGATAACCAGCACACGAATATACCCCTCAGGTGGGAGTGGTATGTAAAATTTTGTATAACCCGGGGTTTTATGAGAGAAACTATGGTAGTTTTATATTTTTGCGAATGTTTTTTCTAAAATTCAGCATTGATACAGGGTATCAAATTATTGTTATGTAATTATATAACGGCTGCGACCTCTGGCGAATGAAATATGATTCGAGCGTTACAGACAGAGATACAAAGCAAGCTGTAGATATAGATGGGTAGTATAATATTATTTTATTTATATTTAATTATAAATAAATCTTAAAATATTTTATTTCATTATTTTGAAAATTTTGATTTTTGATTTTTTTTTGGTCAGGGGGCATAGGGAGGAGGAGGAGGGGGGGGCCTACCCGCGGTACCACGGCAGCGTGGATTCCCTTCTGGGGGGGAGTTATGAA